>LKNJ01001197.1:11594-111777 GCA_002120245.1 Maccullochella peelii | reverse complement strand
TATGCATGACTCGCAGTACAAAATGAAAGGGTAAAGTGTGTGTAGACAGCAGCAAATGTCATATTGACATACATTGTATTTAAAAGGTACTTTACTGATTTTTTTTATTTTTTTTTGTGCAACCATTAGTTCTCCCATATCTTAAACTTTCCTCCAAGGTCACTGCTGATTCTTTGAACCTCAGTGAGCTCGGAGGAAGTTTTGTGTTTTGAAGGGCTTAGTGGCCTTCAAACTCAAGTACTGATTAGAACAGAGGAGAAAGGCCAAATTGTAGAGATGCTGACCTTCTCTGACAAGGACCAGACACACACACACACACTCAGACAGGGGTTAAGGCATTTAGAAAATGTGTATGGTATTATAACTGCCTATTACTCATTACTCTCTTGCTCCAACGATTTGACACACAAAGGTCAGTTTAGTTATCGTGGTTAGTACTACTCAGCCTGTGAACACAGTTGTTTGATGTCCTATGTGACTCTGAGAAAATAACCCTGACGATGTCATCAGGGAGTAGATCTTTTTAACAAAAAGCCTGCGTTACAAACTGAATGTGTGGAGTTTGAAGAACGTGTGCTTCCCAGGCAGCAAGGGTCTAATTAAAGATGGTATTGAGTTGCATTGTGGGAAGTGTAGGATCCAGTGTTTTTGGAGTTTGACCCATACTAAAGACTAAAAGTCAGGATATCTCGGCCTCTGCTGATTAGATTTTGGCCATTGCTCTTTTAAATTTGTGTGTCACAAGTCCCCCAACTATAAGTGCAATACTAAAACACTGGAGTACCCGTTTAAGAGGTGACACATTTAGTTACCTAAATATGTGAACTGGTTACCCCACAAGGAGGAACTAAAAGAAAAAGTTGCTGAGGTTGCTATGTAGATTTGTTGTGTTTGTGTTCTGTCAAATGTTTTCTTTATTATGTCACTTCAACTTGATATTGAAAATGACATCAATTCTACTACATGACTGTCTTTCCAGGTACACCTGCAGACACAGCAGGAGGTGAAGATGAGGATGATGGGGATGGCCGTGCATGTGGTGAAGAGCGATGGGGTGCTGGCTCTTTACAGCGGCCTCTCTGCCTCCCTTTGTAGACAGGTTTGTGTGTCTATACATGCCTAAGTCTGTTCTTGAGTCTGTGTTGTTGTGTTCATTAGTTTGTCGTTTTAATTTTTTAATTTAACCAGGTAAGTCCCATTGAGGGTGGAAACCGTCTTGCCGAGGGAGACCTGGCCAAGATGGTAACAATAAAAAGTTGCAGACAAAACAATACAAAATCAGACAACCGTTAAAACTATACTGAAACGGACGGTGATACAAAAATAAGGCTAAAGATGGCTAAGAACAGACACAGTTAAGAATGGAGTCAATTACCATAGACTTTACAATAGTTTTGAATTCTACCAGAGATATCAGACTCATTCGTTTACATTTTTAGTTTGAAGGGTTTCATCAGCACTATATGAAACGGTTTATCGCTCATTTCTTTTTAGTTTGACCACATTAATGTTAATAGTCATCCCATCTTTTCTGTTCTGTTACTTTGCTGATGGCAGTCAGCAGTCTGTGATCCTTAACTGTTCTTGCTCTTGTAGTCAAACATACTGAATGAAAATATGAGTATCTCATACCCTCATGTCTGATTTTAGTATCCTTTTTATAACCTACAGGATGATTTTATAGATTATACTGAGGTAGACACTTACTGGTATAGACATAATAATAATAATAATAATAATAATAATAATAATAATAATAATAATAATAATAATAATAATAAAAAAAACTTTATTTATACAGCACTTTTCAAAACAAAGTTACAAAGTGTGTCCGTTCTGCAAGGAGACAAAACTGAAAATAATACAAAAATAGAATGGAATAAAACCCCAAACAATAGTATAAAATCAATAAAAACAATAATAGTAAAAATAAAGATGAGATGTGCTAGCATTAATACGTTTTTTTTAAAAGATAAAGATAAATAATTTCGCCATGTTGCTTTCTTGAATGTGCACGACTTCCTAAAAAAGGAGTGCATTTGTCTCAGTTCCTTCTCTAACTGAAAGGACGTTTGAGCAAAACATAATGTATTTATGATTTACTTTGGCATATTTCTGGTTAGAGGAAGAGGTTTTTGGGTACATTTTCTGTAACAGGTTAATTCTAATGAGATTCAAAGAGATTCATATGCTGTTGCCTCAGTAGGTTTCCTCTTAAAGCATTCATGTGAAGTTACTATTATTACATGACCAAAATGTTGGGTTTGTGGCTGCAGGTCTGACCTATCAATAGGTCAATATCAATCAATCAATCCAAATTTATTTATATAGCACCTTTCAAACAAATCAAATGCAATTCAAAGAGCTTTACAAGCGACTGACAAAACGTAGGATGTTAAAATGGACTTAGAGACTAATGCATACCAAAACAATCAAAAAACCATAAAAGATAATACCAGAAATAAAAATAGACAAAAATAAATAAGATAAAAATAAAATCATGAAATTGTACACAAAATAAATATATAATAGTAAAATGTTAAAATAAAATAGAATGAAATAAATAGTAATAATCAGCAATAAAATGTTGATAAAACAGAAATAGAATAAAATAAATAATAAAGATGATAGTAAATTAAAAAAAGCAGAAATAATAAAACCATAAAATTATAAAACACTACATAAAAGCCAGACTAAATAGATGGGTTTTTAGTTTACGTTTAAAAATATCTACTTTCAGCTCCTCTCAGTAGGATAGTTTTATAAAGCAAAGACCGATAGCAGGTCTGTAAATGTTGCAGGAAATTCACTATGATTTGGAGGGAGAAGGAAAAGTTTGAATCATAGCCACTGCCATTAAATAATTAAAATCTAAAATCATTTTTTTTTTAGATTAGATTGGTTGTGTGGCCAGAGGCACCTCCTAGTGGTTAAATAGTGAGGAGAGTATAGGATAAGCCCCCTGCTAGACTCATTCCATCTCTCCTCTCCTCTCCTCTCCTCTCAGATGTCCTATTCCCTCACCAGATTTGCCATCTATGAGACAGTGAGGGACATGATGGGCAGCACAAGCCAGGGCCCCATGCCCTTTTACCAGAAGGTCCTGCTGGGAGCCTTCGGAGGTGGGAACACACACACACATTCTGCTCCTCTCTCACACACGCACTCTCTCACACACACACACACACACACACACACGCGCACACACGCACGCAGTGTCACCCATACAGGATTTCTCTGCCAACAGGTTTCACTGGTGGGTTTGTTGGCACGCCGGCAGACATGGTGAACGTCAGGTAACACACCATGACAATGGCATGACGTGTTAACGACAATTCTCGTTAACACATGATACACAATTCAAATTATTCTAAACACGCAAACCATGTATGGTTAGTCATGAGCATTGCAAATAGTGGATTCAAAAGATCTGAACAGTTTTTGCTTCTAGGATGCAGAATGACATGAAACTACCGCCAGAACAGAGGAGAAAGTGAGTGCTGTATCTTACGCAGCTAGAAATGTTTAATCGGTTCTTAATCTCTTATTGTAATTGTAATGTTTTTTTTTTCTTTCAGCTACAAACATGCCATCGATGGGCTTTTCAGAGTCTTCAGAGAAGGTTAATCCCAAGCAGAGTATTGTCTAGTATGTAAGTTCATGTAAAGCACACCGTGGAGTCATGTCTGACCTCTGACCTGTGTCCTGTCCCACAGAGGGTGTGAGGAGACTGTTCTCAGGAGCCACTATGGCCTCCAGCAGAGGAGCGATGGTCACTGTGGGACAGGCAAGTCACAGTGCTAGTTGATAAGCTGATTTATGATCAGGAGGCTTTTGTGGGTTTTTAGACATCACATGTATAAAATTTGTAACTGAATAAGTCCCTTTAAAGAGACCAAAGATTCTCAGAGCAACATCTGTTTCTTTATTTTTGTATTGTAGTTTATTCTACCTGGGCTAACACAATCACAATTTAGATCATTTATTTCCTCTTAAATACATTAAAATATTTATTAGTCATGTCAAATTAAGAATCCATCTATAAGTCCTGTAATAAGATAATGGAATGAATTAAGAGTACATTAATTTGTCAATACTCAATCAATAGAGATGAATAGGATACTTGTTCAAATGGTTCCATTTAAATAATGCATTATGCATCACTTCATCAGCCTCTCTTACGTTTTTAATGTCTGTCTGTGTTGGCAAGCTTATCCAAAGGAAATCTACCTCAGACTGTAGCACTGATGCAACAGTTTTTTTTCCCCAAGTAGAAAACATACTGTCAATCTTCCCCTGATTGATCCATGTGTTATAGGTGGTTTTTCTTCATCAAATCAACATGCAGCTTTGTAGGGATCTTCAAAATATTTCTGACCACCCAGTATGCTAAATATCCCATAGGCTTGGACCCGGTTCGATCTTGGACAGGTTGATATTTTGCTATGTTTGTGACCGATCTCATAGCTTTTTGCTAAATACATAAAGGCCAGTTAATGTACTTGATAACTGACATTTCAACATGTGACTGCCAGAATGTAACTGCAGACTGCACAAATAATTTTTATAAGCTTCTAAGAAAATTTCTAATTGAGGCCAAATGCTGGTGGATCTCATGACTTCCAAAAGCGAAGATAGAACACAGACATCTGAGCAATGTTTCACAACTGGGCAGGGCTGAAAACAGTTAAGGATTGTGGGTAGTGGGGTATTTGTTATTACTATGAGGGGGGTGGCACACTGTGAGGTAGTTTATGATATTTGATGATGTTTTCTTGATGTCAAGCTGTGTTGAGAATGAAGGATTGGGGCTTCAGTCAGCTTCATGTAGTAAAGAGATAGTAAAGACATCAACACAGATTCTTTGTTGTTTTTGTTTTACCATTAAAATGTCCCATTTCCCTTTTATTTTTCCCACCTTTAGTTGGCGTGTTATGACCAGGCCAAGCAGCTCGTGCTGGGAACAGGCATAATGGGAGATAACATTCTCACGCACTTTCTTTCCAGCTTCATTGCTGTAAGTATCAGGTTTTATTTTTGTGCCCTGGAAGTCTGATTGAGTCAGTGTAAAGTTTGTGAAGTGATGAACTGTTCCCCTGCAGGGAGGCTGTGCTACATTCTTGTGTCAACCTCTGGATGTACTAAAGACGAGGCTGATGAGCTCAAAGGGAGAGTACACGGTGAGTGTGACCTCGTCATTGTCTCCTCTAATACTTTCATCCGTCGGTTTCTGTTTATCCATTTTCTTCATAGTGCACATTCTAATCCAGTGTGTCTCTCTCTCTTTTTAGGGGGTGACACATTGCTTACGAGAAACTGCTAAGCTGGGACCGCTGGCATTTTACAAGGTAAAAAACAGTCTTAGACAATAAACATTAACACCAGTGTGGCTATTTACTGCCACTTTTAATCAGGTTCTTGATTACAGGTAGCTAAACTGTATTATTTCAGTTATTTGACTCACCGTCGGGATCATCCATGGGATGCTTTGATTCACGCTTACCAGTTTGAGCTGTTCGCTGGCTGCAGCACAGCAGTCCTCTGCCCTGGATAAAACCAAGAATATCAATTTGGGTTAGAGAGAGATGAATTCTGGTCCAGAGGTCAAAGCCAGTGAAGGTCTGTCAGTTGTAAATAGTTTAGCACCTGTCATAGTTTAATACTTGTGAAAGCTCTTTAAGTACACACCTATCTGTCTTCATTGCCCTTTTAAGAGATGGGGGGGCAAGTCTTAAAGGCATACAGACCTTGACATTAAGCTGTAAAATAGTTTTTAGCCTCTTAACCAATATTGATTAAGTGAATGAATGAACGGAAAGCTTTATTGCCCCTTAAGGAACGTCTTGAATGACGGACATACTCATAATAAACATTAACACATCAGACACTATACACATGCATGCAGAAAGCATATCGATATATATGCCTATAGCCAGTCAGATAGCATAAAGCTATAACCATATAACCACCATTAGCCTTCTAGCTAATGTCTCCCTCTTATCTACACGCATGGACACACACTGTGTCTTTTCTTGCTGAACAAGCTACCAAACAAACACTAGAGGAAACGTTCACTGCTAACATCAGTTTGCAGGCTATATAGCAAATTATAGTCACTTGTAGTACTTTGAGCAGCTTAAAAACTTACCTGCAATTGTCAAATTTGGTTGTTTTAGGTGGTAAATGGCATGATTCCTTTTCTTCAGCTCCACTGCTAACAAAACACTGTCTGCCCATGACTTGTAAGCTACAGTTACCAGCGCAAATTTGTTTACATTGTCCCACAATGCCTCTGCCAGCTCAGCTGTCAAACACATATACAGACTCGCTTGCTTGGAGGCTAAAGAAGAATTTCTGATGTGGCTCCAAATAACCTTTTTTCTTATTTTGAACAGTGAAAAAATATTAACAGTAAATCTGTCAAATCATGCTTCCCATGATTTTGACAGAAAACTTGTACTTGACATTAAAAGCATGCCAGTGCTGTGTCAAGTGTGATAAAGGTCCTGTATTTGCAGTAGCGAGCAATCCACCTTAATGATAAAGTACCTGTTTCATACTAAAGTACTTATAAGGCATAGTAGCTTTAAATTGACAGATGCAATGGGAGAAAACTACAAATCGTAATGTAATGCCAACTTTTTGTTGCAGGGTCTCGTGCCCGCAGGGATCCGCTTGGTCCCTCACACAGTTCTCACTTTCATCTTCCTCGAGCAGCTCAAGAAATACTTTGGCATTCGCATCATCTCCTGAGTGCGCTGTCTGACCGGCCACTCTCCAACCACCCACCCACCAACATTGCCTCTCAGAACACCCCGTCATCGCTCTGCTCTGAGCATTTACAACATAAGAAGGGAAGAAAGGCAGTCATGTACAGTGTATGGGCTTGTGCATGTTTTCCTTCTCCTTTTGCTCTACCTCTATCTTACATCTAGAAGCAAATTCATTTTGGTCATGTTGAGCACCAATAAGTACTAGAATTTTCAGACGAAGATGCTAAATATAAGTGCTAAGTACAAGGTGCTGTAATTGGGTTATTAGACTGACATTTAGAGAGGAGATTAAAATGAGCTCTAGCAGATGCTTAACGTAGTTGTCCAGTGTAATTTCAGGTACGGTTACGTGACAGGATGAGTTAAGGAGCAATTCATCTGTCATGTTAACTAATTCCAGATCAGATTTTGTGATTTTATGTTTTAATCTCAGCAGCACTTCAGCCCAGTCCAGCAGTGGTGTACAGCGCCAGTGTTTAATGATTGTCGATTGTGGCTTAAAAAGTTTGTGCCAGGAACGTGTTTCCTATCAGTCCTCTACAACACTATACGTGTCATATTAGGCCAAGACAGAGGTTATGATTGAGCAGAAGTACGAAATGCAAACAAACACGGTGTAGCTTTGTCATGAGTGCCATTGTTGTGAATTTACAACATTTCCCAAAAGCCATTACTAAATCATGACTGAACAAACTGGTATGTAATTGCGTAGTAATCATTCCCAACAGTGGTGACCAATTGTGATGCACCCTGAATTTAACAGTTGATTTATTTTGTTTGCTTTTTCTTCACTAAATTAATGTTTAAGAACTGGAAATCGACTTACTAGCAAGCTAAAATATCTTTAAATTTGACCCGATTCTTCTTTTACTTCATTCCGATCCTCTATTATCGTTTCACTTTCTTGGAGCAGAGGACCAAGCTTGTTTGTCTCTTATTTTTTTAAGTAAGGTGGGAGTCTGTGGGGAAACTGTGAAACAAGGAGACTGTTGAAATCCTGATGAAGGTACATTTGACATTGGGTCTTTTTAGTTTTCCAGTCCTGGTGAAATTCTGTATGACCACTTGATCTCTTAAAAGTTCTTACTGTTCAAATAGAGATGCCTGCTGAGAAGCCTGTAGAGAACTGCTGTACTATACAAGTGTACATGTAGCATTTACATCTGTGATGTTACTGTTTCGTTTAGCTGAATGCATGTCAGACGTTATGACTCAGGATGCAACTCTGTTTTATAAGGCACTTTATTAATATCCCTGGACACGTACTGACTTACCTGCTGCGTAGAAACACATGCTGCATACTAAAACATGTTCCAAAAGTCAAAATGCAAATGTCTTCATGTTTTTGAATTCACTACGTCGATGGTTCCAATTGAGGGCAATCTGTAATGTTTTGTGACCCTTTTCAGTTATTGTCCAACAATAAGTTTGACCTTGGTTCAGTGATATAATGCAATCTCTGTGCTGTGTCTGCTCTGTTGACAGTCCTTGTCAAGTCATGTTGCCTTACAGTATATGTCCTCCAGGGGGCAGTATTGTAACGTGTGAATGATATTGATGCCAACAACCTGAACGATCCTCTCCTGAGCATCCCAGTAAGCCTTGCACCTTCATACAAGGGTACATTTATAAAAACTGAGCCACAAACTCAAAGTAACCTCATATAACGAGTGTGTATACCTTATGTTCAAGCGTTCCTCGATAATGTGAGGTACAGCAGATCGGCCATAGAAAGTAATGTTAACCCCAACATTATTCATATGCACACAAATGAAACTGGAGGGACCCACAATTCTGGGTGTTGTGAATTTGTATTTTGTAGATCACCAACTAATGATTTTGGAATTAAAATACTAATGTAAACATATGAGGTTTTTGTGCTGTTTGATCGTCTACTTTTTTAACACACTGTACCACATTTTTATAATAATTTTTTGTCATTTCATAAATCAGCAGTAGGCCCTGTGGGCAGTGTTCAGTCCACGTCATAAAACAAAAAGGGTGGTCTTTGTGTTTCTGCTTTCTGCTGCCACAGGCTCATAGTACAATGATGTGACTGTGAATAGAGCTTCACCCTCATCTGAACAAGGACGTATTGTAATGGCTGCCTTGCCAGTCTTTCACACCACCCCACAGACCTAAGATCAGAATTGCGGCCTCCCAGCCTGCACCACGTGGCAGGACCATCAACAGTTAAGTGGTAATATTCTGCTGAAATGATGAATGACTGCAGTGTGACTCTGTTCTCTGCCTAGATTAACATTGCTGTCCATTCCTTTATTAATACTATCCATCACATGCAAAGCATTAAGGACTGTGACGGCTCACCTCTGCCATCGCATGTATGTGTGGGAATTATCATTTTCAGTCGGCAGGAGTGCTATTTCTTGCACAGACGAGGTACACGCTGCCCGTTTGTACAGTCATGAGGAGAACGTGTGCAAGAATAAATAAAGATACTGTTATTTTACCACGTTTTTGAGAGTACTCAAAACATCTTGTACAGGACTATCAATATTGTCAGTAACATTCAGAGACTGGGAATTATTTTGTTTCTACAGCTATTTTTCCTTTTCATGCACATTGACATTTCTTATTTGAATTGGTATTTAATTCTGTATATTTAAAATACCAACACTGATTTGAATTCTTTTTTATGTACAATTTGTAGTACTGGTGCTTGTTTATATTTGCAAGTACCTGACAGAAATATTCCCCTATGGCATAACAAAATACCAAGTCAAATCATAGAACAACAAAGAAATGGTGCAGGGGTTACAAGTTTAATATTAAAGAGGCATGTTTTTGTTAAATGAGTCGAACACACAGATGAATAGATTGAATTCTGTATATCTGTAAATAAGGTTAGAAAGAAATACCTCTGACTGTGGAGTGCAATTAAGTTGTGTTCATAAGGCGCAGCAAAATATTTGACTTAATTATTTTTCTATTTGTATTCTCTGCATGTTCTGCCTAAAGGGACATCACATCTCTTAATGTTTTAAGTCCTGTTGTTTGTTGTTTAACACCATTAACTTTCCCTTTTATAATGTGTTTGGGCTCCAATTCATTACAATGAAGGACCTTGCCAGTGGGAACAAACATTTGTTCCATTCATGTCATTAAAAGACAAAGGTAAGAAGCAACATTAATTAACAGGGACACAAGTTAATTGTCTCTTTAAGGTTTAGGTTTTGTGTGAGTGGGTGTTAAAATGTGAAATGGAGAGCAGTAGAGATGGTGTTTTTAAGGTAACTACTCTCTAGCTTGAAAACACAAACTTTGCCCAACAAAACTGAACAAAATTATACCATATACATGTATGTGTGGCATTACTGTAGCTCAGGCAGAGCACTGAAGCGCTGTTTGTATTGGCTGATCGGCATCAGCAGTTTCCAATATGCTTCACTGGCTCATTCACAGCCGTGTAGCATCTAGTCATATTCATGCAGGTGTACAGCGCAGACATTATAACCTGATGCTTAATTACGCTGCAAACTCGCTCATGCCAACACCGTTTGCTGCCGCCACCCCACCTTCTTCTTCAGGTGGTGTTTTTAGTCATGCTAGCAGCGCGGCTCTAGGGATGGCAATGTCGGTCGGTCGGTTGGTCAGTCACCACTTTAGTCCAGCCTAAAATATATCTACAACTATATGTTGCATTGCCATGACATTTTATACAGACATTCATGTTCCTCAGAGGATGAATCCTATTGACCTTGGTGCTCCCCTGACTTATGCATCTTTAAATTTCACAGTTTAAGAAATTAATTATAACTTCCTTGAACTCAGCTTTGTCAATTTTGTGGCTGATTTGTTTTCACTCAGAGATATGGTCTGCCTTAGAGAGAACATTGATTTGAGTATTGGGTGGACTGTGAGTAGGAATAATAAAGTAATTCCCCACTTCACTAGCCAGTATGTGATTCTAAAGGTCAGCTACAGTTCAGTCGAATCTGAGCATGGTCGAGCGCTCAGAGAAAAGTGATTGTGGGCTTTGAGCTGAGGCTGGTGGAGAAACAGCAGGAACTGATATTAACTCAAAGGTCACGGTGAAACCCTGATGGCAGAGTAAAGGTGGGCTAACAATAAAGTTAACTTTCTGCCTGTTGCTCAGCACATAGTAATAGGCTGGTAACAGACAAATATGCAATATGACTAATTACTTAAAGATAAGGTGAAATAATCCCCTCTGCTATGATTTGGTCACAATGGTGTACACACTTAAAGCAGCTATAATCTATATTTTCACATGGATCAAATGACCATTACCAACTCTACAGGGCTTATATATAACTTCTTTTAGCTCATTGACTTCCCCACCACAAAGAGGGTGCAGGAGTAATGATTAAAAGACTACATGACAGAGATGTTCTTTGGCCAGATTTCCTTTCACATCAGTAAGATGGTTGAAGAGGATGACTTTGCACATGCAGGCCAGCGAACTTTGACAACATCAGTCACCAGGTCCTCGCAACAGGAGGGAGCTCAGAAGCAAGCTCACTGCCTCGCCAGCTAAAACACAGAGCACATTGACTGTAAGAGCACAGTTACAGCTTCTACTTGAACATATGTAACTGACTGCAAACTAACAGGGCTTTTGCACATTCATTTTTATTAGAGAAGTAACCAGCATTAGCTAGAATAATAGCTTCCTTATGGAGTCTACTTGGTCACAACTCTGCTCAGAGCATTAAGACAATCAGCAATTTGAAAGGAGACTAAAACAAATTCCTCTAGAGCCACCACAACATTCACATTTGTGCAAGGAAAAGTGACTCTCCTCAGCACCTTCCATGTACTGTACAAATGGGATTAGTGAAGAACCTTGCTATAATAACCTGTGTAAACAATACCAATCTCAATCGCAACATATTGCAGCCCTCTATATTTTGTAAGATAGAGTGCTGCAATATGCATCTCACAAAATGAAAATCACACATTACCTTCATGTGTGACCCTTTGTTACAGTGGTTAGGAAGTAGGTGGATCATAAAGGTGTACATGTAGAGGGGGAAAACATAAAAACACAGCTGGAACGGAGGGTGTATCAGAGGTATTTACTGTTAGAAAAGAGTATGAGAAATGCCAGAGAGCAGTCTTGTTTCTCTATTTATTTCTCTCACACACACAAGCCAGAATACATACTTCACCTCAGACTTCATGGCTTCATCACAACAAATAAGACCGATGCCTCTGCCGACAGCTAGTGTTATAAATTGGGCATACAATATGAAGAAAATTCTCTTTGACACACACACATTACATTTCTGCTGGGAGGAATAAACGTGAATGAATGATCATAACTCAGCCCCTGCAGAATGACTGCAGAATGCAGATGTTTGCCGGTGCTGAGTGTGTGTTGTGTGTGTGTGAATGCAGGCAGGCAGGCAGAGTGTGTGGTCGTTAGTGCGGATCAGAATGAGTTCTCCTCTGATCAGCGAGGTTAAGATAAACATCAGACTTCGTGGTTTATGTGGTATAATCCTTCTTGACCCAGCCTCGCACACTGATTGCTCTCCTGTCGCCAAATCAAAAACAACTGCCAAAGGCTCAGAGACAAATGTGTGTGTTTGTTTGTGTGTGAGGGGGTTGGTGGTGAATTAGTGTCCTGTAGGTGTTAGGATTAGAGGGATCAGGAGAAAAGACGAGAAAACCTCTTTGTGGGTGTGTTATATATATATATATATATATATATATACACACACATATATATATATATATATATACACATATATATATATATGTATATGTGCATACATGTCTGCAGTTGTGTGAAAGGATTTCGAGGCCTGATGTGTGAATGCAACCTGACTTCAATTAGGTTTCTGTCTTAAGTGTAATTGAAGAGATGTGTGTCTGTAAAAGTTTCAGTAAATAACTTCATGACGTTTCTCTGCTTTCCTTTCCCATCCTCCTCTATTTCACTCACATTTCCTTTATCTCTACATGTCTACTAATGGTTCACGATTATTTATTTTTTATTGTCTGTGTGACAGTAATGTGAGGTGTGTTTGGGGAAATGTTACTTACATTGTCTCACAGGGCATCAAAGCAATTCAGGAAAGAGATACTAAAACCATATTTCTTAGAAATGTGAGCAGAATATATATATGCCAGCTGGAAAAGACAAGCACAGATCATTTGCATATATGCATATGACAGTTTTTATTCATGTCTGTTTTGTTTCACATTCAGCGGCTTTACATTTAAGGCAAACAGAATTAATTGGAACCGTATTGAACTGCATGGCAGCAGTTTGTAACAGTGCTTTAAAAATAAACTACCCCTTTTACTACATCCATTGTCACGCATGTACAACTAACTGAATCAAGTAAAAATGCATCTGTAGTGGTTATTGGGGTAATCAGTAATGAAGTGTTTATGACGCATTCAAAAAGTCTTCACAAGCTGAAATCTTTGCATATTTCAGCCCTCGTTTTACAACATTATTGAACATTATTTCCATCACCGTTTTTTACGTCTTCATTATTCTCTGAGCACTAAAATAAGACAAAGACGGAAAGCCATCTTACTCTGATCCCAGAACTGAGAAAGGATTACTGTATTACTGTATTTCTTAATAAAAGACAACTGAATGAGACTTTACCGGAACCATGAGAGAGAGAGACTCCAATATAATAAGAAATAGTCTGTCAAACTATTTATTATGTAACAATGTTTGCAGTTCATTCCATTTAAAAGATGCATAGTACCTGAAACTCATTTTTACAAGGTGAGTATTGTAGTAACATGAATGAAAGAGCACTAACCATCCTCTTTGCCTCTCTGCTCACTCCACATTCATATCTATGAGACCTTTTTCCTCATAGATCTAAAATAAGAAACAATATCTGTTCACTGCTGAACTACTAGACGAAAAGACATCCACACATGCACAATCATACAAAATAATAACTATAATGATGATAATCCCAATAATGACAATAACCATAATTGTACCAATGATGACTACAGATCAGCCAGGAGGAGGCGAGATCTGAATTTGAACATGTTTTTCAGCTGGAGGAAGCGTCACTGTAATTAATCATCTTTGTTTCTGAAGCCAAACTGAACTGCAGTTCAACATTTCCAGCTGTGGACTGTGGAGCGTTATAAGATTGACAAGAATTTATGAATTTGTATGGGCCAAAAACAATAATCTCATATTTATTTATATTAAGTTGGAGAAGGTTTGGGGACATCCAGCTTGCAATGACCAACTGACAATTCTGGGTTTATGTTTTTTAATGTTGTCAGCACAGGAAAGAAAATTGATTTTATGCTAATGTCACTGACAGGGAGGAACACTGCATGAAAATAGGGGAATCTGGGAAAATACATCAATAGAGAACAATAAAAAGGATTTTGGTGTGCTTGCTGGTATCAGCTGGGGTGGTGGCAGAAATCAAAGGTGCTGAGAAAGAAGCAACATCATGGTCAGGGTGATAATGACCACTGGGGCGGATCTAATGTTTTCTGTTTCTCAAGTGGAATGGGCCTGAAGTCCTTTACGGTGTGAAGCTTAATATTGTCACTGGTTGGAGGATAATGATGGAGTTTGTCAAGTGTGCTTCAGCGATGCACACTCATTATTCCTGTTTCATTAAAGGTTTTGGGAGAATCATAGAGGTAACCTACTGTTTCTTGTCTTTGTGTCCATAATTGCTAAACTTTGATCAAATGTAATAGAAACCACATGAAATATATCATAATTTTAAAGCTGCTCTAATCAATCATTTTATACTAACAATGGATCAAATAACTGTGTAATGTGAAAGGAGTCGCTCGTAGTGACAAATCAACAGAGAATTATCACTGGACTCTGCAGTTCTTCTCAGCTCTATATATTTTATTTTAGCATCTTTTAGCTCATTGTTTTGGTTTTATGGACCCCAACTACACTGTTCACACTGGCAGCAGGCAGCTGTTTTCCCCAAACAAGAGCTGATAAACCAACTGTACACTAACTGCTCAGCACCTAACAGCAAACAGAAGAAACAGTGAACACAAGAACCAGATATTTGTTGTTGGAGACAAAACCAGAGCCTACATTTACATTAGAAACACGACTCCAAATGAATCCTAATGTTGCTCCGTGGCTGCTGGATGTGTAAAGACTGTTTGTCTAACAAGTTCACCATTAAATCTTAATAAGGTGATAAAATGTCAGTGTTGTGTTACAGCTTGTTAGCACTTCCCCCCAAGTGACCAAAATAATCAGTTATTGCAGGTTTAAACATAAGGATCTTCCTAAATAACACTTTATGGATTTACCACAGAGGTGAAGAAAATAACCAAAACACCTTATAAAACCACACAAAACAACAGTCAATGACCATGTAAATGACAATTACAAAGGCAGTTGTCAAAGACACCTGAATCATATTGAGTTACAATCATTTTTTGTTGCATAATTTCAAGGCTACTTAGATACACAGGGGCCAGACAGTTGAAATACTGGTGCATCAGTTGCAAACATTACAAAAGTATGTAAAACTCTTAAAAATCATGCCAAACACAAGTAAAACTGTGCCACAAAGACCCTCACCAACGCTGACTGAAAGACACTGAACAGGATATTTTTAACAACACGACAAAACAGCCTGAAACATCACCACAAAGTTGAATCAACACTTTTAGACCAATCTGTAAAAGCGCTTTGGGAACCGTTAAGGTTGAAAAGCGCTATACTGTATAAGTGAAGTCCATTTACCATTTACTTCTGGCATTCCCAGTTTTGTGTTTATTGCTAAGCCATCGCAGTGTATTAGAAAGCGTTTCAGTTATTTTGTCCACTGTTTGATGTTAGCATTTCATATGATGCAACAAATACTGAGTAAAAGATTCAAATCAACAATAATGATATTGTATTGACATTGTGGGTATTGTGTATTGACATTTTATTAAATACTTAAAAATGTTTTTAATATAAAATTTTAATTTAAGAAAAAGTACTGGGACTAAGATGACAGCTTCTTTTTTCTTTTTTAACACACATTCACAGAATAAGAGAGACACAACTGATGTTGTGTTTAATTTCCCTGACAATTGATCACATATTTTCAGGGAAATTAAAGATAAATTAATCGAATGGAGCAGATGGTTACAAACTTGTTTTTGTTATGAAGATGTGCAGTTGCCATCTGCACAATATTTACAAATCAATTGCTCAGATACATCTTTATTAACTCAAAACTTTACTGCCTACTTCAGTAATGTGTGATCACAGCTGCCAGTCTGTTCACCGGCAGAGTCAAGAATTACTGTCTGTCACTTCAGTGAATAAGTAACAATTGATACAAATGTTAGGCATAAAAATGTAAAACTTGTAAAAACTTTTATTCATGTGAAGTTTTCACAAGAGTGTATTCAAATTAGCTGTTGGGCTGTTTTGTGCATGTGCAGGTGGCAGCTCTGATGTCAGTGGGCCTTTTCTTTGTCTCCTCATTCAGGCCAAGACTTATGACTTATGACACGCGACTTATTAACTTAACTTACGTCTCCTGATCTCCTGGGTGAAAAGTACTACCCATGGATGTATTATAAGAATTGGACAGGACGCTGCCGCAGCCAATATTGTGGTCACTCGCGGTATTGCAGGAAAAAAAATCCCACCTCAAACTGCAAACAAGATCAATTATGACTTTTTCTGTTATACATTTTTGATCCATGAGGTTTTATAATTGTAAAACTTTCCTCGAGACGAGAAAAGCATTATAAAAATCTGTGACATTAGCACAATGTAAAGTCTATGGGCTGAGCGGGATTTGGTCCGGCATCCAGTTCTTATTATACATCCATGGTACTACCTCACCTGACTTCCTCCTTTGCTCCCGTCATAATTACTACGGCCACTAGAGGTCGATGCCTAACAGTAAACATAAATATGGGACGTAATAAGTCGCTTGCATAGACGACCTATACGGATGTATTTTTGGAAAGGACGGTCTGTTCAGGTTCATAAAGTACAAATATGATAAATATTTAAAAATGTTTAAAATATAAACATTGGTTATATAATTCTATAATTTCCTATTTTAACCTTTAAAATATTTAGACTGTGTGTGTGTGTTTGTGTGTGTGAAAGAGAGAGATACGGAAGTAAATAAATTCTTTGTTCAAAACACTCAGCTGGCTGGATTTGGATGAATTTGACATTTTCGGATGTTATTCTTCCAGTTTTCAACTTTCTCTGAACTTTAAAATCTAATTTGGTTTCACAGCTTAAATCACAGTGTCACAGCTTGTAGAGTTATTACATAGAATTTAATGTGTAAATTAAATTGTGTAAAAACGACTCCACAAACATGCATATGTGCACCTGTTCATGTGTGTTTATGCATATGTATGCGTACTGAAATGATGGTGGACATGTGAATGTTGTATGATGACATAATGTACTGTATATAACTGAGGATCAAACTTTAAAGGCTCTGGTCTGTGTTAAACACAGATGAGGCTGTGGCACCTCAAGTTCAGAGGCCACTCTGATATTGAATTGCATTTTTCATAAAGACCTCCTGCAGTATGACAGAGGGGGGACAGATGAGATGAGAGTGAGACAGAAAGACAATAATGCCTAGCACTGAGACCATTCAGCATCTAACCTGAGATCAGATTTCATCTCATTCTCATTTACATCTCCAGGTCCCGGCAAAAATCCTGAATCCTGAAGCTGTTTGTGATTCAAAGGCTGTGGCAGTCGTGTTGGCCTTGACAGCATAAGGTCTTGTTATATGCAAAGAAACCTCTCTAGTCACACCCTTCTCAGAAGAATGATTATGGTTCTATGTTTAAAATGTTTTAAATGTGATTTTGATAGTTTGACCATCTTCAAGTCTGTTCAGGGTTGATTAGGGTCTCCTCAAACATAAAAAAGTCTTTAAACAAAATTCTGGGTTTTCACAACCACATTCATTCCAGTTACATTATGCAGAAACATCATGTTGTGTGTTTACAGCAGAGCCCAAGCAAGCAACTTGGGATGTCAGATGCTCACATAGGTTTCAAATGAATTCCCATGTTTAACACTAGTATCTTAACCCCTTATTTGAAGGTGAAAACAAAGGTGAACACAACCAAAATGTGCATTAAAATCATGTATTGCAATGTAAACCTGTGTGCTTTCACGACTAATGTAACATAAAGTTGAACCAGGAGGGTAAGTCTGTAAAATGTGATAGATGATTTATGTACAGGTTGCTTAATATTTGTAATATGCAGCTGTAACCGGTGGGCTTCTGCGTTGTGTTGGTTAGATCAGGAAAGACACTGTGACACCGGGATTTCGGCTTGCTTGACCTCTGTTTATTCTGGTAACAGGGAAACAGAATATCCAAGTCAATTGTTAGCCTGCTCCAGCTCCTACACAAATAATATCAATATACAAAATGGAAGTTAGCTAAGCTCGCCGCAACTTTAAGCTAGCAGCAATCACACTTAAATCTATTTTCTTTAAGTGCCAGTTCATTGAAATAAACATTTGGGCAAGTTCAGACAGACACTATAACCTTGTACACACCACAAATATGAACAAAAAAATACAAGAAATAATGTGATGGGTCAGGATAGTAAATGGGCCAAAACAAATGACACCCACCTCTCCCACAGGGACATTGTACGAAAAGGGGAGAGGGGAATTTATAGTGGGGACCACAGAAGAAGAAATAAGGAGGAGGGGCTCTGAACTTCAGCTTGTATAGATTCTGGAGATTCTAATCAGACAGGTTTTGTTTAGCTATCACAAGTGATTATATGGCCCTGTTACACAGCATCAGTATTTACTCCTATTAAAGCTGCTGCAGGTAAGTTCGAGAGGAAAGAAATGAAACCGGATGGAGTCAACCCTCCTGCATCAAACAGATCAATTTCAGCATTTTTAATTTAAAATGTTCTTTTGCAAAGGTTCACTTGGGAGGACTGCTTCATTCACTCTCCCCTATTGCTTCATTAATTACTCCAGCTTTATCCATTCATATTTACTCTGCTGGTTACTGTTTTCCTGATTGTGCCTATTGAAGCTGACTGCAGCCCACACCTGCCTGAGTAACCTTTCAATGACCCCCTGCTCTTTCTCCTACTTCTGCATCTTTTTCCCATGTGGAGACTACAGTGTCCTTTTTCATCATGGAGCAATCTATTTCTTTTTTCAAACGCCAAGAAATATCCAAAATAAAAGCCTATAGTCACTTCCATTTCCTTTGGACTGTGAGGAGTGCAACGTTGTCTATCACAAAGAAAAATTATTCAGTGACAATCAATCAATCAATCAATTAGGAGCACCGGCCGGTCACCAACCTGGATAAACTCACCGCATTTAGCAATAATCCTACCGGAAGTTGAAAGAATACATTTCAAAATAAAGGCACGAAAGTGCGACGGTACAAAAGACTTCGATAAACATGATCATAACTGTCAATGGGATGATTTCTCTGGGGCTGCTTAGGAGAAAGAATGATACAGGTGGTTGAGACTACAACTTCCTTAATTAAAGACCAGTTTCGCAAACGAGCTGCAGTTTTTTTTAACCTTCTGATCCTCTGGTTTTTGATTCAACTTGTATCACATCATGCTGTGACTTCTAGAGAAACTAAGGAAAACCAGACCCCTTTAGACTGATCTGATGCAGCCTTGGAACAAATTAAGCTCTGCCTCGTTCAACAGAGAGCACCGGCTCAGCCAACTTCAAGGGTGTTGCAGAGTTTTTACATTCCTGTGCTCTGGACTAATCTGTTCAGCATCTGTTGGCTCTGTTCCTGGTTCATACTCAGTCATTAGGATTGTTATATACAAGATACTATCTTGTTACCGTTTTCTTCATTCCTTAATACATTTGCTATTACAAGGATTGTAATAACATTAAAAGCACACTGTAAAATTTCTATGCATATGTTGTCTCCATTTTTGTGTTTCAATTCAACTAAACTAACTAAACATAGACTGTATAGCTTTTCTAATGCATGTCTATAAGCACATATAGCCTATAAGCACATGGCCCTCTATAGATCTATTACTTTTAGGCTAAGTCTCAATTATATTTCACATACAGTAATAACATATTCTCATTATATATATGAAGGCATTTTACTTTTCTTTGATTCATTCGGCCTACTACTTTTCCTACAGCTGCGTTTTTTACAAACCGTCTTCTGCTGCTTTTTCAAACAATGATTCACATTTACACAATGATATGATCCTCTTTAGATTGAAAGTGAGGTAAATTCTGTTTACATGGCCTAAAATCACAAAAAATAGCATATACTCTATTTTCTGTTCGCTCAGTGTTCAATGCAACTGCCTGATTTCCCTACAGGAACAATCAAAATTCCAATTTTAACCTTGGTTACCTTTATATGGCAGGACGGTCTTATTAGGTCTAAAATGAGACATTTAATGACTTAAACACACACACACACACACACACACTCACACTCACAGTGATGTTGACTGTGCTTCATCTACAGACGTTGCAACACATTCATTCGTTTGTGTTGTATTTTGACAGTTTACACCGGAAGTCACCCTCTATAATCTGATTGGTTTGACAGAAATCGGGAGCGCAGAGCACTTAGAGCGAACAGTTCAACCTCTTTCAGTCCGACGCACTTCACTTACTGCAACAGGAGCGAGATTTAATTTAGAAAAGTGATTTATAGAAATCTACAGAGAAACAAACCAAAAACCAAAAGGGAGCCTGGCCAGAGGCCTAACTGCACAAGGGCAAATTTGAGAAGTCACAAGTCCAGCCTGTCTTTTTTTCTTTCTTATTTCTTTCTTTTCATCCGTAGCGCCCTTGAGTCTTTTGTTTCTCTATCTTTGGACGGTAATGCGTACTGGCTGTGCTCTCTGGACTGTACCTGCGGTGATGGGCCGGGCCGGGAGATGAGCAGCGGGCGGTGTGGTGGTGCCAGGGGCGCAAGAGGAGGTCTGGGCGCTTAGGTAAAAACTATTCATTTGTTTAGGTACTCTATAGGCTACGTGTGTCTGTCCTCTCTGAGCTTTAGAGGAGCAGGGTGTCGGTTGGTGGATACGAGGAGTTGATTCTTTTTTCTTCTACCTGTGGTTTTATTCTGGAGGAGAGCGCAGCCTCAACTTTTTGAGGTGGTTCAGGAGGGGGGAGGTTGATGTTTCCATCCGTCCACAAAACAGACCGCTGTCACATTTCAAGCTCCTGTGTTTTAGGACTTTTATGTTCAAATATTGTGTGTGTGTGTGTGTGTGTGAGAGAGAGAGAGAGAGAGAGAGAGAGAGAGAGAGAGACTTTCTCCGCTGATCGTAGCTGAAGCGCTGGATGCTCTTGGTTGCGTGAGCTCATGGCCGCTTATCACAATGAAGAAATTAGAGAACTTAGTTAAAGTATACCTACCGCTTCCTCTTCAATCAACTGGTCTGTCGTATTTAATCCAAGTTCACAAGTGGTCTTTATTCCTTATCTGCTTTATTCTTTATCTGACGGAAGCTGCTGAGACATTAAATGAGGTGATGAGAAAGTCAAAAAGTGGAGCACAGAATAGAATAGGTGACTGAGACGCATATCAACACTTGAAATTAATTTATGAAACGTTTGGAGAATGAATAATATCTGTCTTTTTGCCCCCTCTCACTCTTTATGGTTTTTGTTTTCCTGTGAAGTCATGAATGCGCAAAAGCAGGCGCTTATTGATTTTGGCATACCACTTCGGTATTTTGTGGCTCCAAATGAACTGATAAGGTGCGGGTTGAGTGATATGAAGTACTGCAGAAAGCTGGTTACATGATGGGTGTAAATATTAGCTTTATTCTAATGTAAATGCTGCATGCTTATTTTGTGACATAACGTGCGTTGTTTTCATACGAAACTGGAACATTAGTTTGTAATCTCAACAAAGAAGATTTCCTTTCGTTAACCCTAAAAGTCTTGTTGTCTCGTGAAAGACGCGCCAAACTGCGCTGGGTAAGATTCAGCAGACAGGCATCTCTGCTGGTTGTTTTGCTGCTTACGTTTGACATCTGCAGAGAGGCATTTTTATAGCCTAATGCAGATGCAACCAGAGTCCCTGTAATATGCCTTTAGGGGCTGAGAGAGGCCCTGCGGTCATCAACAGTTTGTTTACAGTATAGACAGTGGCCACATTAGACATATAAATCAACGTTATGTCCCTATAAGGGACTAACTGTGTGCACGTGGTGGTCAAGATCTAAATCTAAAAAACACAAGAAGACAGTTGTTGTGATGAGTTCACAACCTAATTATTGCTGTAATAAGGCAAATCTTATTAGGTCAAGACCATACAATTATCATAGAGCTGCAACAATTAGTCAGTTAATTGATTAGTCAATCGGCAGAAAATGAATCGGCACTGATAATCAATTAATCCTTTTAGTAATTTTCAAGAAGAAAAGTCAAATATAATTTTTTAAATTTTTTTTACTGTTTTCTGACATTTTATAAATGAAACGGAAATCATCTGCAGATTAATGGAGACTGAAAATAAGCATTATTTGCAGCCCTGCTGTATGTGATAAACAAAACAAAAAAAAATAAAACTGCTACACTCATGCCCTCTGTGGCTTTCTGTAATTTCCGGCGGTGTCTTCAGGGTATTTATATTTTTGTATATGTATTTGCGCCTCGACACTCTGCACCTCACTGACAGGTTTCTCCTCAGAGCAGCTAATCATCCTGGACCATTTGAAAATTGTCTTCTGCTTTAAAAGGGGATGCGAGAGGCTGATGTGATTGGCCATTACTGAAGCCTGTCCCAAGAACAATGTATTCATCCCATCCATCCTCATTTCCAGATTGTGCTCCGGTACCCCTGGTTTGCACTTGTGTCTTTGGTCACAAAAACTGCCCCAAGTTGGTGCTTGTGTTTGCACCTATTATCTGGAATCCAGAGCCCTTTCTCTCCCTCTGTGTCTTTTCGCCCCCTTCTATGTTTTTGTTCACCAAGAAGTAATATCCTAAGTTGTCCTGCCTGAGGGCCCCATGATTTCCCCAGACATCAGACCACTCTTTTGTAATGGTATGATGGCCAGAGATTTGATTTGCCTGGTCAGGATGGGCTGGCGCACATGCAGGGAACATTTCCAAAGGACAGATATTGATTCACAGATGTTGGTCTTCAAACAAGAAAGAAGGCGAAGTAAGCTAATGTCTTTTTTCCATTAACTTCTTCCTCCTGACATGATCACTATTGTCAAAAGCTCAAAGTTTTTTTTCAATCAATACACAGACAAAGACGGAGGGTTGTTGTGAAACAAGACTGGGCAAGTCTCATTCAGCAGGACTGTGGCTGGAGCCTGTGGGGGCCATTGTTGGAAGAAAGTGATAGTTTTGACCTCTGATTTTTGTCCATTAATATATTGAACCTTTTACTTTTAAAAAATACTTTCTGCTCAATGAAAGTCAATGAAACACGTTGTCAGGATATGGAGTAAAGTGAGGCTTGAATCTATAGCAGACTTACACTTACTACTCCCTACATGTGCTAGTAAATGATGTAGTGTCACATCCTGCTTCATCCTCTCTCTTCTTAAATGAATTATATAACAGTTGCAAACAATGTTTTTAAAGGTCAGTATACAGTGGTGTCTGGTGCCCATCAACTAAGCTGTTTTTCACACTCTCTCCCTGGAGTGCCTCATCCCGCTGCTGTACCTTGATACTTCTGTCTGCATGACATGTACAATGTGTGCTATGGAGTCAATGATGCATGTCAAATGACATGACGCTCTGCAATGCAGCCGGTGTGTTACACTGAATTGTAACTTTCCTGGGAAGTATTCCAAGAAGCAGGCTAAGAAAAGCTTAACTTACAGTGAAAAGTTTCTTTTCACACAGAGAAAAATCCTAAACACATCACTGCAAACCATGAGGGAAAGGGTAATCCGCTTACTGGTCAGATGTGTCTGGGGATGTTACACACTCCGGTACAGTAGGTGGCGGCATACACCATTGATGTTGATTTGTAGTCTGCCGGTAAAACCAAAGAAGAAGAAAGTAAATACAGTGTTCTGAACTAGTGCATATTTCTGTGAGAGAAACATTGCTGGTTCATTTTCTGGCTAGCTGCTACTACTAGAAACAGTTTGCGTGCTCTGCCGCATCCCAGAATGTAAAGCTCATCTGGCTACAGGAGCCGTTTAGCTCAAACTTGCAGAGTACACCTGGTAGTTGGAATGGCTCAAGGTCGGGTGACGTTCCCACCACGAACGAATTGCTCCAGAGTTTGTTTGGAACCGGACTGAGAACACCTCCTCTAAAGGGTCTCGGTACAGTTGTTTTGGTCTGCACCTGAGTGTGATTACTGTGTTTGCACCTGCCCAAACGAACCGCACTAACCGGGCAAACGCACCAGGGTTCGTTTTAACCGAACCAAACAGGTTAGGTGTGAAAACGCCCTAAGAGTCTACAACAATTCCAGCAGCTCTGTAAAGCTGTACTTAGACACAGTGGAGCTTTGAGCTAAATGCTAACTAATGGCTAAATGCTATTGTTTAGCAGGTATAATGTTTACAATATTCACCATCTTAGTTTAGCTTGTTAGCATGCTAAAATCTGTTAATTGGCACTAACCACAAAGTATACAACTGAGGCTGATGTCTTTAGTTTTGCAATTATTTAGTCATAAACCTGAACAAATTCTGACATCATGATGGCACTAGAGAAAAGGTCAGGGGTCACCAAAGTCATTAAAATACATCCTGAGGAGAACATGAAAATGCTTGAATTTTATTGCAATCCATGCAATAGTTGTTGAGACATTATTTTGAAAACCACAAATGTTAACACTAAAGATAGATTCAGTAGTCAGAAGGTGGCTAAAAACAAACCAACAACAAGGGTATCGAAATTTCAGAATTTCTGTTTAATTAAAGCTACCATGTAGAGTTTTTGATCACTAGTAGCGCTATGGAGCAGTGTTTTTACAAGTGGGTCCCCATTTTCTTTTCATCGTGCACATGCATGAGGGCCCACATGCAGGCGTGTGAGCAAGCGGGCAGTGCAATTCACATCCTGCTGTTGGTTTCACACTGTTCCACTGATGGACAGTTTGGGACGGTAACACATAGCAATGCTCCAACAAAGGCAGAAGAGAAGAAGACTGCTAGCAAGCAACCACAATTAATTTAATTTAAAAAAAATCGGCTTTGCAAGTGTTTTATGAGGAAGGAAATATATGTTTTGGTGAGAAACACTGAATGTAAACATGTTCACACAAAGACTCTACTGGGTACCTTTAATTCTGTCTAGAAAATCCCCTCTTTTGCAAACATCAGCAGATGATCAGAGAGTGAACCTGGACCCAAGCTCTTTCCTAGCAGCACAATTCTGATAAAACAATTCTGAGTATTTGTGGTCGGTTTGCTGACCACAAACAGCCAGTTTAGTCGCAGGGACAAGGACAGAACTGCATTACCATCTGATCAATACTTTAATAAACACTAATGTCAGCCAGGAAATAGTTTATAACAGAGCTGTTGTTGTTGAACTGGAACATTTAATTAAAACGTAATTGCTTCACCTCTACAACAACTTCTTGTCTGAATAAATCAGCAGTAATAGTACCACCAATTTCAGTGCTCATTTGAACAGCCACTCATCGTCTTTTTATCTATTTTATTTATTCATCACAAGACAAATAGAGCATTGGTATGTGATAGTACTATGATTAATGAATGAAAGCCCAAGACAACAGCGGTTATCTCCAACATCTTTAATGTATTCATGCATGCATAGTACATACACACTACAGTCAGTCCAACCTTTCCTACCAGAACAGACTCACACTCCTCTCTCCGAGGAACCAGAAAACACTTCCTCCAAATCCTCCTTATGGAAACAGTATGTGGAAATTAATCTCCAGGAATAAATAAAATGTAGTAGGTTAAATGTATAACAAGACCACTTAGAGGCAATCACCTCAAATCAGAAGGAAACACAGGGACAATTTGTCACAAATCTGCCAATTCTACTGTGCAACAAACAAATTGCACACACATTAGTTGAACATAAGCACGTCTATCCTATGTCAGTAAGAGATAATTACATGTACAAACCAGATGTATAACACTTATATAATAGTTTGTATTTCTTGTGGGAACTTCAAAGTTTCAGACTGTTAACATGTTCAGGAAGAGAAGGTGTCACGGGGCATGACTGGGAGTAGCAGGAGGTCGACCCAAATGCAGGCAGGTGAGGAGGCTTTATTTAAATGCCTAAAACTTCTCGGTACAGGCAGGTAGGCAGGCAAGCAAACAAGCAGGTAGTCCAGGTTCAGGAAAACACAGAGGCACAAGAAACGTCCAAAACAAGAACATGAGATATAATGCTTAAGGAACTCGAGACACATCCAAACTCAGGACACATCATACTAAATACACACAACCACACGAAATGAACCGACAAAGACCAAAGGACAGAGACTGGTATAAATAAGGACAAGACTAACAGGGAAATCCG
Source organism: Maccullochella peelii (assembly GCA_002120245.1). Classification (NCBI taxonomy): domain Eukaryota; kingdom Metazoa; phylum Chordata; class Actinopteri; order Centrarchiformes; family Percichthyidae; genus Maccullochella; species Maccullochella peelii. The sequence goes on along the minus strand of LKNJ01001197.1, from coordinate 85,557 downwards.
GAGCAGGTGAGTAAACGGGAAACAGGTGAAGACAATCAAGGATAACGACACAAGGGCAGGAACACACAGGAAACAAGAGACAAGACTTCAAAATAAAACAGGAAACCAAAACAAAGACTACAGATCCTGACAGAAGGAGGTTTATGTAAAAGCAGTCTTGCATATTTGATGTATTTTCTTTTGTAGATTCCTCTATTTGATCTCTCTCTTATTTATTCATTAGGGTGGGTTGAGGAACAGGGTGAGTGGTTACGCAAGGAGCCTCACCAACACACACACACACACACACACACACACATACATACATACATACACACAGTTGATGTTCAGTAACTGCTGCATTAACACCCCATCTTAAGAAGCCACATTATTCAGTTCTTTGTCATGAGGGACAGAAACAAAATGGTGTGACAGCGTCTGTGTGTGTATGTTTTTTATGCATGTGTGTTGAGAGAAGATCTGCTCTATAAACACAATTGTTTATTTAATCAACATAGACCCAGACTGGTTTCTGACGCATGCTGTGGTCACACACACACACACACACACACACACACAGATTCAGAGCACATTAGGAGCAGATTGCTCCTGCCTGGTTAAACAGAGACATTTTATCTGTCAGCGAAAATCACATTATTAATCTCCTCTGTCTGATGCTGATGTCATCAATGTGAGACGCCCCTGTGGCTAATTAATCTGGGAAATGACCGCAAGGCAGCTGGACATGAGGCTGTGCGCTTCAAAGATGTTTTGAATTGCTGAGCTTTCTCTACATACATAGAGTTTAAGGTTAGTCAAGTTCCTCTCTCATGCTCTTACATGAGGAAAATAGAAAGGTATTGTTATCAAAGTCGACAACATGCCGTACACACAAAGAATCACACACACAGACACGTCTGATAAAAGGATTATCACTATGTTTTCATACTGATGTAGCTACACCTTTTCCATTGCCTAACATTATGATGTATGTATGTATGACACGGATTCCAATCTCCTACAAGGGAGTCAGACCTGCTATACACCCATGCTGCAGAAAGGGGACGCTACTTTCTGCAGCGGTATGGAAAGCTGGCGTTGGGCATAACTCGTGAGGCACGGAATAACTAAGAACAGATACTGGGCTGTTATAAATGAGTACGCAGTATGGAATTAAGAGGCAGCAGAGTGAAGCGAGCAGCTGCCTTTTATCTGAACTCTGTGGTACAGACACTCTTAAACGTATGGCTTGTTAACTCGTAGCCATTAATAGCACTTAAACGGACAGTCATTTGAAATGTGATGCGCAGATATTAGCTTTCATAAATCAGTACTGTGATATTCATGCATGAGCCTGTGCTGCCACTGTGTGTGCATCCATTAATGACTATCTGGATGAATCTAATCTTCATGCTACTCTGTGAGTTTCTCAATGAAATTGAAAACCATGTATCAGTCCATCAAATTCATTACGTACCTACGTCATCCCTCACTCCACCACTCCCTCTTTTTTCTCTCCGACTTTCAGTGTTCCTAGCCTGCATCTGAATCTCTTATCTCAGCCATTAATGGTAATAACCCTTCCTTTTTACACCCTGTCTCATAAGGGAGTAAGTTAAACACACTCCCTTTGTTGTTCTGATGTATGTCTTTCTTCCTCCCCTCCCTTTATTTCATTATCTGCTCACACTCTACATTAACCATCTTTGTATCCTCCACTACATCTCTTTCCTCTAGGCTCTCCCACTCCTTCTGCAATGCTCACTCTCAAATTGCCCCAGTCCTAATCCCCCTATATTTTCTCACTCTCTTTCTTGAAGCGTAAAATTGAACCTCTCCTGCCGCTGCCCATCCCACTCAGTGCATTGTCTGTGTGGGTGAGATCTGCTCATCCATTCTCCCCGAATCCTCACCATCACCCTTGCCTTTCATTTGACCCCACACTTGGAAATTTCACAGTGGAAGAATGCGCTGTTAAGGTGTGTTTGGATAAGTATTAGTAATTAGTATTATTATTTTTCTGTCTATACTTACAGACAAATGATGTCTGATGAGCTTCATTAAGAATAAAGAATGAGTGAAGAGAGAGGAGAATGATTAAACAGAAAAAGAAAAGAGAAGATGATTAGATAGACAAGTGCTGAACAGGAAATCTAACCACCAGAAAAAAAGTTGATTCAATTTGAGACTGGCTAGAAAGTTTGTCAGGTAACCAGATATCTTGAGTGATTAAAGCTAAAGCTAAGTTGCCCCAACTAACAGTCTGGTGGAATCAACTTATCAATTTCCCCCTAGTGACGTAAACAAAATCACTACATCCCTGAAACACACATGAAAGAATTTGGATTTATCAACGTAAATGGACGGGACAACGACAAGATGGGCAACTATATTAAGTGCCTTGAAGAGGAATTTAGTTTCCTATGCTCTGCTAGAAGATCACTTGCAGCAGTACTATGCTGAAATGTACACCCAAACACTTTCCGACTGGAAGTTTGTATCAACCAGTCAGCTTGCTTGATGCTCAGGTCCGCACTATGCATTGTTGAGATTTGGGAAGTGTGCGCATCGGCTCCTTTGTGACCTACGGTTACCCATAACACCCTTCACTGCATAGCTTTGAAAATACATTTACCTATATCTCTGCAGAAGCATCCAGCTTTATTCTTGTTTAGTAATACCTCACTTGCAGTCTTACCTTACCTTGAACTGAATAACTTGCCAAGACGACAAAACAGAACCAAATAAAATACATTCAAGAAATAATACTCAAAAGGGCATTATTTTGCTCTCTAACTTAAGCTTAGAGTGTGAGTACAAAAACTATTCTGATATTTTAAGTAATAAAACTTGTTTAACAAGTAAAAGTGTTGGAGAACATTTTGAATGTAACAGAAGACAAAGTGGTTTCCTGCTCTGTATGTGTGTGAGGGAAAGCGTGACCACTGACTTTTCCCACCGCACTGTTGTAGCCCCGTGTAGATTTTTACTAAGTGCAGCAAAGGAACCAAAGACATGCTGGGAGCAAAGCAAAGCGAAGCTGGTGAATGATCCGCTGCCGCTGAGCTGATCCATTATACATGAGGAGCTAATATATAATGTGAAGGGGAATACAGGGAAAGAGGAGGGCGAGAGAGAGAGAGAGAGAGAGAGAGAGAGAGGAGAAATGTTTCCTGACACGGAAGAATCCCAACTGACAAACTCGCTACACCATTAATTATTGCTTATAAATGGACAGTAAAAACTGTATGATGAATGAACTCACTGCTGGATGCTTTTTCAATCCTGTGTGGGCACATAAAGGACTCTATCTCTCAGACACACACGCACACACACACACACACACACACACACACACACACACACACGCACACACACATGCCCAGAATTTAAGGAATGACAGACATTACCGAGGATATGTCCAGGCTTGTTAGCGCTGGGATCACACTGGCAGACCGGTGATGTCCTTCTGAGCTTTCCTGAATGAGGTTTTGTCCGGCTCGCGTGTACATCCAGGCATTCTTTGTAGTGCGTGCATGTGTGTGTGTGTGTGTGTGTGTGTGTGTGTGTGTGCTGTTATGTGGAACACAGTAGTGCTTGTGGAGACAGTATTTATAATTAGACAGGTAAACATTTACCCTCTAGGATATCATTTACCCCTCTATGTCTTTCACCAACTCCCAACTAATGTTTTAGTCATGCTGCCCATCTGTCGTCATGACTCCCATTGTTGAGACAACCATTATCTCTCTACGGGACAGCTGAAGTTTATTCTGATGTCAGTCCACTCTGGCGCAAACTTCCCATCCATTGCATCAAAAATTAACTAATCTTGGCAGTGACAAATGGTGAATTAGGAATAAATTAAAAAGTTTAACTTTCTGCACACTTAAAGCACAACAGGGAATTCAGAAAAACAACCAGGGATGTTGTGGCAAAGTCATTTTAACCTTTTATTTAGTTTTAATTCGGCTGAGTAGCCAACAATGATGAGACTTGCAAACTTTCTTTACTGTAAGAAAAAAACTGTGACAACACTAAACAGGAACCAGAACAATTGCACATGCAGCAGCAAGCAGCATGACTCTAGGGATGGCAATGTAGGTCGGTTGGTCCACCACTTTGGTCCAGCCTGAAATACCCCAACAACTGATTGCAATTAAATTTGGTACAGACATTTATGGTCCCAGAGGCTTAATCCTACTGACTTTGGTGATCCCCTAACTTTTCATCTAACACTAAAGTTTCTAGGGAAATATCTTGACAAATGTTGTATAGATGCCATTAAATATGGTACAGACATTCTTGTCCTTCCTTAATTTCTCCTCTAGCACTATCATCAGGTCAAAATTTCACTTTGGTTTATGACCAAATACCTGCAAAATGAATGACAGCCTCAGCTGTACTTTGTGTTAAGTGCTAATTATCAAAAGTTGGCATGCTGACATGCTAAACAAAGACAATCAGCATGTTAGCATTGTCATTGTTAGCATGTTGCCATAGCATTTAGCTCAAAGCACTGCTGTGCCTAAGTACAGCCTCACATGACTGTAGACTCTTCCAAGCAGTAATATTAAAGTTCAGTCAGACAACTTACATTTGAAATGTTTATTATAGCAGCACAACATAGTTAGAGTTTGACGTCTAGGCTCTGACTTAATCACTCCCCACAGATATGTTTACATAGAGATATCGGGGAGTGATGAGCAAATATCTTAAACCCCCCAGCTGGAGCCCGCAGGTGGATGCTGGGGTGGTGGTGGGGCTGAGAGAACAGGCAGCAAAACTGATGCAGCGCAGCAGTGGCATTGACAGGCAGAGAGAGAGATGGGACATTTAGCAGTTTAAATAGACCACCGTGTGTATGGCAATGCAGCTCGAGTTGACTGCCTGAACTAGCTCGCAGGCGTCGCTCCATTAGTGAGGGACTTTTTTCAAAATATTGCACTTTGACAGACTGTCCTTCAGTCTAGCACAAATCGTAAAATGAGCCATCGATCTCAAAAAGACAATATGAGGTTCTGGCCAATTAGTTCCCAAAATTAAACGAAATACAATCTGATCTCATCTGACAGAGCTATATGGGTAAGGTTTGGTTACGTTTAGGCCCAAAAATCTCTGTACTGGGATATTCCTGGTGATTTTTTTGTTTTTACAATCCTATTGACTTGTATTTTATATAATATACAGTTTGGTGTGCTGGGTATAGTGAAATGGAGATGCAATATGAAATTTATTTTAGCTAGGAGAGCAGGGTGACAAGCCTGGTCTTACTTTGGGTGAATAATGGAGGGTTTGTGGTAAGCAAAACTTCAACATCATTTTTGGATTGACAGTACATCAGCTGTAAATCATCACAACATATGAACCTCAAACCTCAGGAAATCTGGATTCAGACTAGCCTTAATGTCAAAGAGCTAACATTATGTGTGCTGGAATGAAATGGGTGTGGGATATACCAGAGATATGCTTTTGTGTGACAAACAGAAATCATTTGACTTATTAAGAAACAGATGTCACTTTTTTCCTCGAGCTAAAAGAGGAGTCTGAAAAGAAACATCACTTTTCTGAATCCTTCTTCTACTTTTACATTTGAAAAAAGAATTCTTCCATGTTTCCAGGAAGAAAAACTATTTCAGGTTCTACCAACCATTATTTGTCATCTAAAATGTTTGTTTTTTTACCCAGCCCCAGATCTTTTGATTAAATAATTTGTAGTCTCTGTGAGCAGGATGTGAGTATCACATGCACCTGATCAGGCATAATCACATTGCCAAGCTTTGTCCATTTATGTGGTGATGCTCTGATTGAAGAACATGCGGGTTATTATCAGAGCCTGCCGTCAGAGCAGCGACACTGATTCATGCTGCAGAGTGTGACAGTGAGAAAAGACAGTGAGGAGAGTGGTGGCAGGTCAGGTCTGTGACACTGCAGGGAAATTTATGAATGATTTCTCAGTTACGGACTGTAGAGACATGAATATCTAACTGACTGAACACAGATATCCCTGTGGGATTATTACAGTGATACTCTGTAGTTCCAGTTTTATTCTGGATAAAGTGGAATTGAACTTCAGCTGTATTTACACTTTTTTCACCATTTTGTATAAACAAAAGCTCACATCAATAACATGCAATTACATTACATGTGAAAAAAGTTGTTGGCCTATAAGGCCTTTTGTGGCTCCAGAGGCAGTTGCGTGAAATCTGATACATTGCCTCAAGTGATGTCACTTGAGTAAGCTTCAGTTGGGGCTGAAGACTACAAGTTTGAAAATCCCCAAAAAATCTGGGAGTGTGGAGTTAGAAAGAAGAGAGCTTACCAGACCAGACCTCTGTAGCCCGCTCCTCATCTCTGCTTGAGGCTAGTGGCTGAAGGCTGCGTTAGCCACTATTAGCATAACACACAGAATCTCTGACTGAACCGTCGGCATTGTGGGTAATGTGGAAACCAGGTTTTGACAAGGAAGAAGAATGCATGGAATAAAAAAGATGATATCTGTGTTTCTGCTGCATCGATTTGATCCCTTTTTTTAAACTCTCCATTCTGAGTTCGACAATGTTATAGGAATTTAACACTAAATCTGTGGAGTACTCTTTTAAGTGCTTACAAAAGATTACAGACCAAAAACATACATCACTGAAATGCACCAAAGACTTCCAAACGTGTATATTTCATGATTGTTGTTGTCTTTTTTCTTTTGTATTTGTACAATACATCACAGTCTTACAAATGTATTAATTGTAGTCGATTGTCAGTTATAATTGAAGTTGTCCTAACAGGATCTGGGCTTGTTTACTAATCCTGATGGTTTCCATTCCAGGATTAGTAAACTGTGGCCAAATAAGAACAGGGAAATGGAAAAAGGAAGAGACAATATAAGTTAGAGGAAGTGGATTATATTTGGTATCTACTGTATTTTGGGGATCAAGTGTAAAGAGTAATGGGGCATGGATGACAGAGTGGAATACGTTGGGATACAAGTTGAAAACATTTATCTAAATCTTTCTGTATTAGAGCATGAGAGGCTCTCACATCTTTTATAAGAGTCTCTAGGTGTCTGCTGAATACCTGAAATGTAATTTTAATATCCTTGCTACTAAAAGCTTGACAGAATTGAGCAGATTAAACTCTCACCCCCACTGTATCTACTGCCGTGTGCTCAGGTTTGGTTTTCACGACATATGATTAAAGCAAAGATTCAGGTCACAGATCCTGGTCCATAGAGAGTACTCAAGGACATCAACCCACAGAGCAGCAAGGATATTGATTCTTGAATAACAAGAAGTCATCTCATTACAAACCTAAATCACACTTGAGGTCTATTGTGAACCACATTAATGTTAGTTTTACCCACTCTGTCACATCCTAAAGAACAATCTCACCCAGATCAGCTGAACAACCAGTCTCAGCAGCACAGCTGACCATCGTCATGAACATCAGCATGTAGAGCGTCTGCCCTGCCCAGGTCAATATGCTGCAGACCTTAAGCATGGCAGATTAAGAGGCTGATTAAGATCTCCAAGGGCCTCCTGCATGTTTGATCTCACAGGACGCCACCATGCATCCATCTTCACTGTCACTATAACACCAACATGCAGACACACCGTAAAATGAGTCCACAGTGTCCCAAGACATTCATCCCAGAGTTTTAACGTCTAACAAAAAAATAACCTAGAAAGATATCGACCATAAGACCAAGAAGACCTCAACAACTCATCCACTCCTCTAAAGGGGTAAAAAAAAATCAAGTGACTTCCTAAGCCCATCTACAGAGCCCAGGAGGTCTCATGGAGAAAAACCAATTTGATTTATTAAGTCATGTACACAAATTAGTGTTATCGATATAATATACTATATATGAAGACAGCATTTATGAAGTGCTCCAGAACCCCTGAAGCCGAGTTTTTAGAACTGGATGACAGTAGTATTGAAGTTTACGCTGAAACAGTCCGTTGTCTTTCCTGTTTCCTATTTGTCCTGCCCTCGTGTCTGTTAATTAGCCGCACCTGTTTTCCAGTGCACACCTGCCCCGATTCCTTTGTTAGCCCTTCCCTATATATACCTGTCCTTTTCCTTTGTTCTCTGTTGGTTCATTATCATGTGTTTGGATGGTTTCTGTGCTCTTTGTGTGAGTTTTGACATACCTGGACTTACCCTCTTGTTTGCCTGCCTACCTGTGCCTCACGTAAGAGTTTAAATAAAACTCTTTGAGCCTTCTCTGCTGTCTGCTTTTGGGTCCTTCTCCTGCCGTTCCTGGCACACATCTGTGACAGTTTCACAGCCAAAACCCAAAGTATATCCACATATCTCAGTCAAATAAAAAAAAAAAAGTATTAAATTAAAGCTATCCATAGAGAGTGTGCACACAAGACAAGATACGTTACGATAAATCGTGTACTTATTTATTTTTTGTCCCATGACATCTCCTGGGCTCGGTACCCATCTGACAACACGAGGGCATTTATTATTATACCAATTAATAGCAGAAATGTGCAGCATTTATTATTGGTTTTCAAAAATCCAGTTCCTTGACCAGATCAGACTGTTTTAACCAGTGCCGCTCACTTTGCAAAAACAGTAAAACAGGCAGAAGTACTGAAGCGGGGGCGAGCCTCCCCACAGCATAGACCACATGGTCAGCATCAAGCTGTGAGAATAAACAACCATCCAATTCTAAAATAAGTCTGAAAACTCATCATCTAGGCACAGCAAGCTATGAGAAAAGTAAAGACACTCTTTGTCTTTGTGTTTTGTTGCCCCATCCTCATTGGAACTGCCACTGTGCCAACACAATTGCCTCATTGAAATGAATGAGGAGGCTGTGGTTTTTCATGCAGCGTTTTTGTCTGTCTGAATAGAACTTAGTTTGGATGTAGTAAAAGAAAGTTACCTCACAGATAGAAGCTGCATGCCTACACTGACAAAAATCATTCTTTATAGCAAGGTCTTTATGAGAGACATGAGTTCTTTTTAGCACAATGGAAAAATATTTTAGTTTGATTGTTAGTCCCACAGCCATGAGTGTGACTTTGACTCATAAATGTATATCTGACACACAAACACACACTTTTAGTCTTCTTTTTTTAGAATGAGAGTATTTTTATCTCTGTGATTTAATGCCATATTTGCTGATTGTTGTTCATTATTTTGTTCCCTTGTAGTGATCCTTACACGATAGAGACACCAGTAGCATAAAAAAGTTTGACATTGAAAACCTTTTGCATGCTTATTTCTTGTTTTATAGTTGGGTATGTGTGACAGTGTAATGGGGGTCAAAAACTGAATGTCTGATTTAGAACAGTGGTTAAACTGGGACTATATATCAGATGTCCTGATGTATGATTTTAACTGACATTTCTCAACCCACCGTAATGTATAACGCGTACACATGCATGCTCACAGTCTAATCTGAAGAGTATTGTGTGTTTACAGACAGTGGTGTAAAAGATGATGATGTTTCCAGCTGCAAACAGTTTCAGATGGCCCACAAAAATAGCTTATGATTATTTTATTTATTAATTTAATTTATTTATTTGGAATATCAGAGAAGGAAAAGGGGGATTGGGTTGAGGCAGTGTTTTTTTCCACAGGCCTGTAAGTCCTTTCTTCTTCCCAGATGATCAAATTGTAAAATAACAGGAGTGATCTAGATGCTTTTTATATGTAAAATGAACAAAGACAATTTGGAACTTCACTGTGTATAGAAAGTGCCTCTGTAACAGTAAACTCTGTGGGTGAAGACCTCCTCTGCTGACTAAGGATGAGCCGCTCTTAGCTTTGTCTGTCAGTCCCTCTTCATTTTATTGGTGTGTGTGCACATCTGTGTGCACATCTGTGTGTTCATCTGTGCATGTATCTCCTCTCTCTCCCTCGCCCTAATTGATTTTCTGTCGTATCTTCTTGCTTCTTAATCTTGTGGCAGAAAGAGCCTGAGGCTGGTTGGATAGATGGCCGAGGCATCATATTGATATCTTAATGAAGCCGCTCATCTCAGCTCTTCTGTTCTGACATGCTGCAACGTTATGACTGACATCTATTACACTGTGCCAACAGGTTCCCGCAGGAGCTCTCCGGTGTAGTTCTTTTCCGTTTTATTCACGTTTTTAATACCTTCAGTTTCCTTGCTGTCATTCACACCTGCCAGATCTGATTCTCATCTATCTCATCTGACAGTAACTCTCTCTCTCTCTCTCTCTCTCTCTCTCTCTCTCTCTCTCTCTCTCTCTCTCGCTCGCTCGCTCTCTCTCTCTGGCATCTCCTTTCTGTCACACACACACGCACACACACACGCACACGCCAGTAAACTTTTGTGATTGTTAGGTGTTGGAGCTGTTTTTGATCCACCCTGATTGGTGTTGTTGACAAAGCAATACTCCTGCTGAGTTTGTCATCACGTATCAATGTTCTGCTCTGCATGCACACACGCAAACACACACACACACACACACACACACACACACACACACACACACACAAACACACACACACAGTCCTGCTTTTGAAGCAGGTCTATATAGGCTTTTACTCCATAGCACAGACAACACAGAGACTCATGCAGACACTCACTAAGCCTGTTGTAAATATTTGTGTATAGGAGCAGGTTTGTCATAGCTGCTGACTTTCTGCAGAGCAGGCTCGGGTCCATTAATAATGGACAGTGGGATGAAAGTTGGACAGGAGAGAGTGAGCAGCAGAGGGGGATTATGGAAGGAACGGTAGGACTGAACATACCAGCTCTGGTACTCAGGTTACATGGACTGTGACTCTATAGGGACAGGGATTCAGCGATCATGTGGGGGTACACACAGACAGTTGAGTGGAAATTCATTTGCTCCTAAACACTGATGCAGGGGCACAGAAAGAGAGCTCTTCATTGACCATTGACTGTTCACTAAGCCCAGCCCCTAGTTACTGTTGCTATGCATGTCAAGCTTTCCATTCTACCAGTGGCAGATTTAACTACCACTCGAAATTCTTCGTAATATTTGAAACAATGGGTCTTTGACAGAGATTGACAGAATTTTTCAGCTCTATATAGCTAGCTAATTAGCGTTAACTCTTAACTGTGAGTTGATTGAAAACACTTTCCCTGGCTGACATGTTTTGAAACAAAAACCCTGTGAGGGTCCTAAAACTTAGACTTTGCCCTATACATGGCATCATGACTGAGGCTCCCAGTCCCAACTCTGTTTGGAGGCTTGTTACAGAAAATAATACAGAGGTTAGATTTAAGCTTTATTTATTCATATTTTGAGGATGATGACTAAGTGTGTAAACTTTCCCGAATCCAATGAAGCGCAGGACAGAGCCGCTAACGTTAGCCTAAACTTGGATAGCATCCAGGAGCGGCTTCCACTCAGTTGGGAAATTCTTCACAGAGGATGTTCCAGTTGTGACCAGGGCTTTTTTAGACGTGATCTGTGACCCCACAAAATAACTTAAACAGTCTTAGTCTTAAACCCAAAGTCTGACGGGCCTTCCATGCCTAGTTACGGTTGCTAAGTTATGATTGGATGATGGAAGTGATTTTTGTTCAGATGAAAACGTGCAGTGTGAACACAGCACATAACTGACATCACAATTCTTCATTCTCATTCAGTGGAGAGCTGTGCAGCGATGCTCTCCTTCACATAACAGAGGACATATGATCCTCTCCTCCTGCTTCCTCTGGGGATTTTCTACATATCGATATACCCATATCTCACTGTCACCCACCCACTCCATCCTCAGTCCCATCTCAGCATGTATACTGCAGTATGTGTGCTGTCACACATTGTAGTACAATGAAGAACAGTGCACAGATACAATATTCCTATGTGCAATAATGTCAATTTTAAGTCTGTTGACTTATTTATTTATTTAGTATATCTTGCTTTTTCTTTACTGATGTTTGTTGCTATTGCGCTATCCCCTTACTGCTGTAACACTGTACATTTCCCCGCTGTGGGATTAATAAAGGATTATCTTGTCTTATCTTATCTATACTCTTGATAAGTGGGTTTTGTATTTGTGTGTGTGCGGGGTTAGTCTATGTCTATCTACAGAACATGTCTAGAGGGTCTTGCAGGGAATTATGTGAGCGCACAGTTGTTGTCTGTATGGGCTCGGTTTGTGGGCATATGCATTATTAATGTTGATTAGGAAGAAAACCAAGCACTACATGAACAAATGTGAACAGTTGGCTACACCAGATGAACCCCCTGACTCTCTTTGGTGACATCCTATCAGCAAACACCTCATGTTAGCAGCTCCGAGAACTGGCCAGCGGGTGGAAGGAAGCTGGTTTAAATGTCTAATTTACTCTGTAGTTTCCTCTTTCAGAACGAAGACTACTCGGTACACAGCCAGTGGCATGAGATGAGAAATGACAGTTGGTAATGTAGTGCAGGAGGCGCATGTGTTTCTGTCAGATGAGCCATAATGTTCAGAATGGAAATTAGATCACTTATGGTAAACTGGATAACATTCATTAAAAGTTTCTTTTTATTTATCACAAAGTTGTTGCTAAACTTTGTTCACGTAATATAACACATGTAAATGTAACAAGCATATTAGAACCAAACTTTGTACAAAAATGATTTGGTCTTTCTTGCTCTTTTACAACAATAGGGATAGACGGCACCAGTGGGGGCTCTAAAGCTGTTTCAGCATATTCTGTCACTGCCATGGTATACGGGATCACTTTGGCCTGCTGTGTGTTGTGTGTGTCATCATACAGCAGCAGTGTGTTGCATGCTTTCAAGGCTCACAATCAGTAAATTAAGCCTCTTGAGTGGTTTTGTAAAAGTAAAAATGTGTTCATAATGTGTCCGTAATTCCTTTGTTAATATACAACTTTTCAGTGTGATATCTCCTTAACTGAAGTGCTGGCAAGTGGTTAAAGGTTAAGTCTTAAATCAGTCTTATTCAACAGATTACATTCAGATTTTGATTAAAGGCCATCCATTGTGCACACACAGGTTTTTTCATTTATTTCAGTGTTTAGACATCTTCTCACACTGTGTGTTCTTGATTGACAATTCCATCAATTCAAGGTAAATGAAACTGTCCCAACGTGTGTTTTCAATGTGGGTAATGAATAAATACTGAGCAGAGTAATCACAGACTGTAAACAGACTGTGGGAGCTATTGTGCAGTTCGTAGTCTGGTAGTGTAATATTGTACAAACCAAGGTGATAACACAGCACTAGAATAATGACTTCTCCATTTCCAAACAGAGTGCATCACTGTTTGGATTGAAAATTTGCAGGGCAAAGTTGAATAAAAGTGAACTCTGACTCGCGAGTCTGGTGGAGGTGGCCAGAAGATAGCACCAACACAGGAACTGCATATTTGAATTCATTCAGTTATATAGACTTTAATTGAAGTGAATGGGAGAAGGAGACAAAGGTTTAATATGACCATATCTTCACAACCTTATTGACTGTTTTTAAAGCAGACATTTTTACATGTCATAGTGGGAAATGCATAGGTGTAGCTAATAACATTAATTATGGCTGCATTCCATGTAGTTGTATTGAACAGAGTCATCATTATTGTTATTAGTTAAACCTGTGTTTTTCCTGCTATGACACATCAAAATGTCTACTGTGAAAAAGCTCTACAAGCCTTTTCCACAGCAGGCATTTGACTTGTCACAGCACAGGTGTAACTAATAACATTAATGATGGCTGGATTCCATTTAGCTGCTTCAGGTTCAGGGTCCTTGTATTGTGCATGCTGGCTCACTGTCATGGCTTACTAGGACACTTGAATATAACGGAGGCAAGTTAAACGTCTGCTGCGAAAAGGGTTTATTCCTACATGACCTCAGCAAACTCCCAGCACAGCTCCGCCCACCTTCAACCTGTACACAGCTTTAATCAGCCAGAATAATTAAGAACACCTGTGTGGGTGGGCAGGGCCTTTAATTGTTTAAATTTGATTCCTTTCTAGCCTGGGAAGGCCTGAAACTACACAGTCACCACACTGAGCAGAGCCACCTGGCTGTTGTCAACACTGCTTAGGACTCCTGCAGCTTCCCTGCAGGACTCAAGTCTGCAAATCTGAGAAGGCGGCTCATTTGTCTTCACTGGAATCTTCGACTGCATATAAAAGAAAAGGAAGGCCTTTTCTTTTGCATTATGTTTTATTTTCATTCAAGCTTTTAACTTAAAAAGCCAATTTAAGCTCATTGAAATTACATTTGAAAAATTGAATTACCATTGAATTACCAGATCTTCGCTTAAGTGATTAGAAATTACATCACTCTCATTCCTGTTCTTGGACGCAATCCACTTCAACACTTTTTACACTGACTGCCCCAATCTTCTCGTCCAGCTCATGAAACAATTACTTCCATTACAGTATTGGAAAAGTAGAGCTTGTTTTGCCTCTTGATGCCATAGCTCAGTTGTTTTTACGACTGCTGCACATCTTCACCTCTGACCCTGCAAAAAGTCTTAATTATAGAAATGTCAGGAGTGTATTAATGCAAATTGGAGACATGTTTCGACCATTTGGGAAAAATATGGATTCACAAACATATACATGTTTTTTTTTTTTTACAAGAAAACTGATTGGTCCACATGTGTCTTGAGTCCTGCAGTAATTTTACACTTTCTGCACACAAATATAATTTCTTTGCAGGAGTCTAATTTAGTCTTTATATTAGTGGCTTGAATTTAACAGCACATGTTGAGCTTTTGACGTAGTTTTGCCCCTTTTAGCTTCTCAAAAGACAACATGATAAATCTGATTATCTGTAATATGATTTAAAGGCAGCAAGACTGCAACCAAACAACCTCAGTTGAGTTATGAGCCAGGCCCTCAGGATGCAAATGCATGCACACACACACTAACACACACACAGAGAGAAAGATTAAGCTTTGTGTCTCTAGATGCCTCTGGCACATATGGGTCTATTTAGTTTAGACAGAATTATCTAATTTGCGTTTTTTCACTACATTATAAATGTATCTCATCTGACAATGGCCCCAAATTCTCTCTCCTCTTTTTACTTTGCTCACTTACACAGATTCCCAGTTACAAATAGAGCCTGTCAGACAGAAATGAGAAAAGAGAGAAATACGTTCACTTTCATCTTTTTAATGGGTGCAGAATTAATCACAGTAATACCCAGTGTGTTTAGTGGATTTATTCAAGATGAAGTACAATCAAATGGATCAGCAATTTTTGGAAGAGAAAATGTTATTTACTGTGAACGGAAATCAAGATCCGTCAATAAGAGCCACAATGTGATGTAATGTGTTGCTGATTAGTTGATAGTTGATTTAATGAGTGACGTCATGTGCAACTGAGTTGGGGCAGAGAGCTAGAGAGAGCTGCGTTAGGCACGGGAGCATATAGTTTTTCTACCATGTGACTGTGTAATTTGAAGCTTGTTAGTAAACTTTTTTTGAAACTGAATTACATCTCCTGTCGTACGCGTCAGACTGAAGTTACTGTGCCTACAGCTGGTACGTTGCTTACTTTGACATCACTATGGATGGAACGCCACTTCAAACTCTGTTGAATCAATCCGTACAAAAGTGCAACATTTGTTAACAGCATGTAAATCAGTTATTTCTATTCACAAGAGGTGATGAAAACATTGTGTACCCCCCATCCTTCACTATTTAGTCATTTAGATCTCAACTGTCTATAAGTTGCTGATGCAGCTATACTGCAGTATAACTAAATCGCTGCATGTCCATCACAAATCAGATCTGCTCTGTCTCAGTGAGAAATGCTTCGATTAATGTTTTCTGAAACAGGCACATTTTTGATGTTGATGCCATAAATAATAGTCACTGATATTTAATTTGTCTGCAGGTTTAGTTTAAGTCCTAACATGGAGCAGTTTTGTTTTACTGATGTGATGGACTGTCCTCCCAAGAAAAATGTCAGCATCAGTCGTCCCTATTACTACTATGTCCCCAGGTTTTATGGTCGGGAAATAAACAAGAAGGAAACAGCTTGTTTCCTGGCAGAAGTTGTGACTGCGTGAGTTCTCCTAGCTGTCATATTCAAATGCAGAAAACCACAACTTTCTTTCCCTCTCAGTAAATGAGTGAATTTGTATAGATTACTTCTAGATACAAGCTCATATCCCCAGCATAAGCTGTGCACCTTCATTATTATGATCAACAGTCCTGTAAATATGAATTAACATACATTATAAATAATAAGATGGAAATTACATTTAGGATACAAATAAAAGTGGTTGAGATACAGTGTTTGAGTAGCATAGTTATCAGGATTCTCAAATCATCAATCAGAAATGTACAATATTAGCTTGTTTATTGTAGTAATAATAATAATAATAATAATAATACAAAACAGAATATACATGACAGCTGACAAATGACAGCTCAGAATACCATATTATATCTGAAATGGTTTCTGAATATTAACATAATACAAAACCATCCACTGAAGGTTTTTAATCCCATAAAGAGATGTTATGTGAGGGGATCTGAGTCACTGCTGTCATGGTAACTACGATGAAGGTACTCACAGCAACCTCAAACAATACAAGTATATTTTAAGGCTAAGTTTGTATTCAGAAAGTTATTTCAACACTTCCTGGAGTTTTAATGCATTTAGCTAAAAGCTGCCCAGTAACAACAGCCAAGGTTGCTAAGGCAGGGAGGGATGTGGAGCTCTGAAGGACGTTGTCCAACTGCTTTTCCCTTGAAGCCATAGCAGTGCTCTGCACTGCATAAAACATTGCCTTTAAAAAAAAAAAAAAAAAGCACTCAGTTTTTGGTCAGTGTAGATAATTAACGTATTTTATCAAAATTGTGTCCCTATAAAGCATCAGCTATTTTAAACTGTTTATGTGCCAGATCATTCTGAGCAGGTTGATTGGACGATGCAGGTTGCATTTTGTGCTTTATGGCTGATGTGTCTAGTTTTCCAACTTGTTGGTTTTCAAACTCATCTTTCCACCTCAATTTTCAGAACACAAAGAAATTGCACATAATTGAAACACATCACAATAACTTCCAAATTACAGATTTCTCCAGTGAATGTCAGGCATTTATATGAAACAGAATAACAAAAAACTTGGTGGTAAGAAACCTTTCTATGCAGAATCTACTGCTCTAATCATATAATTGCACTTTTCCAAATGTTTACTCAGCTTTCTTCAGTTTCTGTCTGTTGGTCAGATTAACCAGACAGTTGTCTGGTGTTTTCCCCCCACTGATCATCTTCTGTGTATTTTAATTTACCATGATCACAAGGTGGGTGCCATGATTGCCTTTATCCATTCCACACATTCATGCATGCATACGTATGCAGGCCCACACATGCACAGTTGACTGAGCAGCTATATAACTATTATTAAGTAACTATTTTTTCAGGATTGTTAGTATTTCTAACTCTTTCTTCCTTAAATGCAACAGATGATTGTTTTTGTATTAGCTTTTGTGCATTATCAAGCCCATGAAAAGAGCTGTTAATGTGTAGTTTTGTGCACCATTCATGTGTGTTTGCATCACTGTAGGTCACCGTGGGGTATCAGGCTGCCAGAGACCGGTTTATGTCCCTCATGTTTGCGGTGGCACAGGTGTGACAGTGTGTGTCGGGTGTGTTTAGCAGATTCAGCAAATGCATGACGGGCAGGTTGGAGGGTTAGTTTGGATATGATACACACTAACACACTCGCTTGTGACATTTCTCCCCACAGGGATAAGGTTGCGGGAGACACTAGGGATCAGCACTCATCTGTCCTGTTGTCCTTTTGTAGGCTACATCCGTCTGCTGATTGTGTATATATCAACTACCAGTGTTGAGCAGTAATGCACTTAGTAACATGTTACAGTAATATGATAACTTCAGTAAAGTGTAGTGGAAGAGATTACAATATAAACCAGTCGCTAATTCCACTAACACTTCATTACTTTAACATTTTGGGAGTCAATTTGTTTGCTCTTTTACTGGGAGTTTAATGGGAGGATGGATCACTTTTGTCTGTGTGTGTGCCGTAGAGAGACTGGTCAGGATGTGTTAGCTTGGTTTAGGGACTGGAGGTGTGGGGAGGCACTGGCACTGATTGGTCAAAAGGGGGCACAACTTTGAGTATCTGTCTGTTTGTCTTATGTTGGTGCCTTTTCTTCCCCTTAGCCAGCTGGGCTACTGTAAACCTACAGTTTGTTACATGAGGTCATATATTTTCTACTTATTAACTAATTTGGTTATGTAAGTAGTGTTTGCTTGCATGTGTGCGCACTGGCAGGGGAATGTAGTGTCGTCTGTTTCCATAGGGAGGATGTGTATGGGAGCAATGCGAGGCTGAAGGAGAATATATAGCGAGCAGGATATCTGTTGTATAAGTGAAGCATTTTTATGGAGGAGTCCAGGGCGCTCATGGCTGAGGATTTAAGGTCTGGCTCTTGGCATTCTCCACGGGACACTGAGAATGGTATGTACTGGCCAAGCCTTCTTCCCATGTGCCCCCCCCCCTTTCTCTCTCCCTCGCTCCTTCGTTCACACACAACTTTTACGACGCTCATCTGGACACCGCTGGGTTCATCCACGCCCACCACTGGGCACTTCCCTTCAGATGCAGCGTTGCCATGATTTCATCCCATTAGACAGAAATACTACCTTAGTCTGAATGTAGCGATCAGCTCAAAGCCGCTTGGACCATCTGCCAGAGTGGCTTGGCAGTACCCAGACTTCTTTCCAACACAGATGTCTCCTAAGTGGAAGTGGTGATTATTTGAGCATGATTTTTTCATCAGTGCTGAGAGCCAAACTATCTCCACTATTTTAATGTGAGAACCATGAAGGACAGAGCTGTTGTGTTTCCTACATGCAGTGAAGGATGAAACACTCTATCCTCTTAATGGACAGATAGTATGGGACGTTACAGGCTGACATACAAAACAGTGCAGGTCACCAAGTTCTTTAGCATGGTGCTAAAGTACCAGGATAGCTAGTAAAGAACTGTAAACTACGTACGTATGGGACAGGAGAGCAGCTTGTCTGAACTATTACAACGTGTTTTGACTGAAGTTTGTCCCTGTCAGATCCTCATCAGCTATCTCTGTGTTTCCCACTGCGCTGTCCTCCCATATGATCCAAATCAGACAGGAAACAAGATGGACAGACAATTCTCCCTCGAGAAGGCAAATGAAATATTAAGGAAGGGAAAAGGGCATGATTCTCTGAAGGATTTGGCTGATGGCACTTTTTCCACTTCTGACAAGCCAGTTTGCATCTGAGTGGTTGGAGAGTTACTACGTAGAAGAGTGGGGGAAGGACAAGGAGAACCTATGATGAGAGGACGAGAGACAGAGAGCGATGACAAGAAAAAAAGATGGCTCTTGCTCCGTTTGTGAAGTGTAACATCTGCTGAAGGAGCAGATTCTGGGTGACCTCCGTCATCTATCTCAGTTAATCATAACACACAGCGTTACACGCTTGCATGCACACACAAACAAACACACTCTTGTGATTGTCACTAGCCAAGTACACCTGATCTGCCTAAACTACTGTCACTGAAGAGGACAGAAACCTGAAAAGAGAGCTGTATGAGGGTCCTTAAAGGACATAAATCAAATTTGTGTACATTGCTTCACGACTGTGAATGAGAGTTGAAGGGTCATTTCACCCAATATGAAAAAACCTTCTCCTTCACTTCTAGTATTTACACATGCAGATAGTTTAGTTTTATTTGTTCAGGTTTTGAGATATCTAGTTTTGTAATTCCTGCCACCTCAATATAATGGAGGTGAGGGGAATTTTATTTTGAAAACTTGAGGAACTTATTTTGAGGAAACAGTGTCCTCATTAATTTGATAATCTGCACTGTCAAAAGTTTTCATAGGGACTATTTCAGGGAGGTCTGTGGATATCGAGAACACCCAGGAAAGACGGAAAGGCACACTACTACTATATATATATATTTATTGGGGGTTCGATTCCCGGTCAGGGCACCAGTGTGGGCCCTTAGGCAAGGCCCTTAACGCTACCTGCCTACCTCATATCTAATGAGTGGTCAGAATACAAGAGTCACACTGGTCAACTTTTTTTTGTCTTTGTCTTATTGACACTTGACATTTTGAATTAGGTCCAAATAACATAGTTTAAAATGGGCAGACAGAAAGTAAGCAAAAAAGAAGGAATTAAAGAAAAAGATTTACATACAGAAAAAGAAAAAAAGGTCATGCAGAGAAATGAGATTGGAGCTTAAGAGCAATTGGCTGTCAGTCTCCATGTGGGCCGGAGCAGCTCACCGAGGCAGAAACGACATAATTACAGCTCTGCTTAGCTCCATTACAGCCACGGCACTCCTGGCTCTGTGACCACCTACATACTGTCCACACTCTGCCTAATTGCCTGCTCCTCATCACATAGAGAAGGCTTATTGATTTAAACAACATAATTGGGAGGTACTCGTGGTGGGTGATGCAATTATTCAATAACACTGTGCCACAAATACAAATGCATGGCGCAGCAGACAGCATAACCTTAATGATAATGGGGAACAGTCTGCTTTCCTGTTAGACTTCATTATTGGTCATTTGATTGTGTCCTTGATGTGTGATAAGTACTTTTTCTTAGATTTTCAAATGATTTGCTGTCACACTTTTCCACTCTACTTCCTTCTGCCTCTCTTGCTGCTCGGTTGCTGTGTTCTTCCCCAGGACAAGCATTCATATTGTGTATACTTAAATGGAAATGTGTGGGAGGAGAGAGGCACTGTCTTACTTCTGACACATGGATGCGGACTGAGAAAGAAAATGAGAAAAGGAGCTGCACTCCGAGCTTGTGAAGAGGATGGCATATATGAATGAAAGAGGCATTTTTCATGCATTCTGCAGGGTGTTGATGATTCACACTAAAGGATAAAGTGCAGTATCGTTGTCACGAATGTTTAATTTATCAGTAGATGGAGGGGAGCAGAAGACTGCTGTGGCCTCATCTGTTGATAATTTGTGTTCTGAGCTAAAAGTGCAAAACATTGTTTTACTTTTTTTATTGATCTTTTTCACTTCCATCTCTCTCTTATGTATGTGTGTGAGTGTGTGTTTGTGTGTGTGCAAGAGGGAAAGAGGCAAATGAACAATGCAAATAATGGCTTAAACTCAGCCTGTTTAAGCAAATATCCCTTGGGAGATGTAGCTAGTACAAACACACACATGCACACACAAGTAGAGAGAGAAGCGCGTGTGGCCGACAGTCATGTGTTTTGATTTACATGAACAGCGCCATATTCAGGAATATTCCAAAGGAAAAGTCGTGACTCACACAGGCTGATTGTGCTCATACAAATCATCCCTCGCTTTGTCTTGCTCCTTAATAAAACACACAAACACACACAGCTCTGTATTCATCATATGATTATGGGGCTGGGATGCTGAGCTTTTTCCACTGAATTGTCATGTAAAATAAGAATTATTATTATAAATATATATTATATTATTCAGAAGAAATATGCAAGCACTGGCTTAGTAACAGCAGAAGTTCAAAGAATGGTTTAGTGATTGTACATAAAATAGAATAAAATAAAATAGAACAACGACCTTATTGGTAACTGTAAGGGTGTCATAAGATTATATGAATCATACTATTTTTATCAAGGCATTTGAAAGTAATTCATTATTCAAACCAAACCCATAAAAGCACCAGAACTAAAGATACATATTGTAGCATCCAAACCAACACCAATTTAGAGAAATTTTATGTTTGTACTTCGACCAAAAGATGATTTGTGTTTTGAGAAACTTTCACATCCTTTTTGAATTAACTAAATCTTCACCAAACCCCTCTGGGAAAACTCAAAAATGTCATCAAGCAAGGCAGATTTTTTTCACTACCAGAAAAGATGACATTTTGGAGATTCAAAGATTACCCCAAACCGCAGTGATGGATTTCACTCAAAAGCAGTGACAAGCAGCTGCTGCAAAACATTTGGAAGAGGATTTAAATACTGGGATGAGGTGCTACTACCATGGAAACAGAGATTTACACAGGCTGGAAAAAGCATTAGGATATCCTCATTCCACAGCATGCTGGTGTGTGTGTGTGTGTGTGTGTGTATGGGTGTATGTGTGTGTGTGTGTGTGTGTGTGTGTGTGTGTGTGTGTGTAATGTAAAACCTGCCTGTGAGGTTGATAAGGCTATCAGTTTGAGACAATCCTCTGATTATGCGCTGTCCTCTGCTCAGTATTGTGGTTAACTAAAAACAGACACACAGACGCTAGAAGCCACACATATGCACGCACACACACACACACACACACACACACACATACACACTCTCGAATGCCCAGCTACCCATGAAAATCAAGTAAATCTCTATATGTGATTGTGCATATGAGGGCTGTTAGGAGTTGAAATTACATAAACTGCAGATTACTAAGATCCTATTTAAATCAAAAATACATGTTGGGTCAAAATGGATGGTTTTGGTCTTTTTATAGGATTTGTTGACAATAAGAAGAATATAGAGTATCATCAAACTTAGCGGGACATTTGGGTGCCAGAGGGGACTGGATTGAAAGTAGTTGTTGTTTGATCCATTTTATGCATTCTATGGTTATTCTGTGGCATTCTATGAGTCCAATCAATCAATCAATCAATCAATCAATTTTTTCAATTCTTTATTTGTCCCCAGTGGGGACATAAACCACAGGGCATAAATGCTACACTAAGACAAAAAACATACATACACAGTATAAAATACTGAGTCAATTAAAAAGATTTTTTTTTAAAATAAGTTAAGACATTAACAAACTTAACAAGACGGTACAAAAGAACTTAACAGGACAGTACACACTTGTGGACAGACAAACAGGCTTTCCGCTGCTGCTGGTTGCTGCATGTGCATGCTCCCAAACAAATGAGTCCATAGCTGCCTTGATAAGGCTCCATCCTATAATTCATTTTCATATCTATATCATTCACAGAGAAATTCTTCAGTATATTTCATCATAAGCGTATTTCATCCAGGTATAGTTTAATCTCTCAGATTGTGTAAACAGTCTGTCTGTCCTGCTGCTCTCAGTCCCTTCGGCTTTGCTGCTCAGTCGATAAGAGCTGCATGTGGTGGTAAAGAGGAAGGTTATTACTGTAACACCAAAAGATAAAAGGTATGTTGCAGGAAGAAAACACAGCAGCAGCTCTGTGTATAGTTGTTTGCTCTGTTCTTTTAATATGAAGGTGCTAATCTTTATGCTGTGATAACATGACAGGCTATCAATGTTTGTCTTAGATCTCTGTCAGGTATACAGCAATTCACCATGGACACACACACACACACACACACACACACACGGCCTGATGCAGATGCATCATCACCATCATCTTCAGACGCACAAGAGACTGGACCAGAATGGAATTTGAAACGTTTTAGCCAAAAATGTTTCCGTGGTCAACGTGTTTTTTGCAGAAACGTTTCAGATTCCGTTTTGTTCTACAACTTCGTGGGTGAAGGCGGTCAACTGATGCCACAGGAAATGCACCTGCCATGAAAATCAACACACACACACACACACACACACACACACACACATAAACAACTCTAGCTATTTACAGTAATAAAATCTGATGTCATAGATTACATTCAACGGACTCTAAATAAGGTGTTCTAGATGTGAGCGTGGCGATTTTCACATCAGTTGAGGTATCCCATGCGCTTTTCTGTAGGATGAAGAATAACTCAAGCTTTTGTGTTAATGAATTG
The DNA here is from genome assembly GCA_002120245.1 of Maccullochella peelii. Lineage (NCBI taxonomy): Eukaryota > Metazoa > Chordata > Actinopteri > Centrarchiformes > Percichthyidae > Maccullochella > Maccullochella peelii. The sequence continues at coordinate 61,895 of LKNJ01001197.1, read as the reverse complement.
GATGAGCTCACAAATGCTCACTTGGCATTGTGGAGGTACATGGTTTTCATCTGACAGCTGGGATATGTGTGTAGCACATGTGTGTTGTGAGTTTGAAAGAGAAGAAGTCCGTATATCACTGATTGTTACTTGTTTTTTTTTCTGTTAATTGATTCTTGATATATTCATTATTACACTCCATATCTCTTTCAGTTGCAGTTCAAACAACCCCCAACACACACACACACATTCTTCCCACTAACAAGCTTCTCCATATCGTGTGTGTAGGCCACACGGTGAGATAGGGCCTAGACCGCCTCATGTGTCGGGCCTCCTCTGTGTTCTGGTCCCCATCGACCCCCATCCTCCCAGCATCAGTGGGATGTCCCAGGTGTGTCTCCTCTTGGCCTTGCTTACGCTCTGCAGCTGCACAAAGGTACGACTCACAGCCTCTCTCTGTCTTTTTTACACACTCACACACAGACTGAGATCCACAACACTCTCACTCTGACTGTTACTGAGAGTCTACAAATTTAAAGCAAGAGCTAGATAATGGGGCAAGGCTGTGGTGGCGTTGCCGAAACGTGACATTGAAGCTTTAAGATGTTTCCTCCTCCTGCAGGTCTCCTCTACTAACTCCCTGGAGCTTGTGAAGGAGCAGTGGAGCAGCTACAAAAACCAGTGCGTGGACTACCTCAATGCCACGCCCCCTGCCACAGGTGAGCCCCTCTCCTCCCAGCATGAGCTCACGTCTGAACGAGATGCATGCAGGAGAATGAAGTAAGCCTGACCTACTGTAAGCCAAGAGAACAGATTTCACACATCTGCTCTCCACTGAAGGGCTGGTGTGTAACAGGACCTTTGACCTGTACGCCTGCTGGCCGGATGGACTCCCAGGAACCACTGCCAACGTCTCCTGCCCATGGTTCCTGCCATGGTACCGTAAAGGTCTGTGTGTGAGTGTGTGTGCACAGTATATGTGGGGTATGTGCATACAGATGTGCTTAAGCAAGACAGAACATAAGAGAGACAGTACTGTGGCAGCTGAATTGCATAATTATGCAAAGTATGCAAACATTTAAAGCTGCTCTAATCAATATTTTGATATTAACAAAGGATCAAATGGTTATGTGCAATGTGAAAGGGGTCACTAGTGACAAACTTACAGAAACTTATCACCTAATTCTGCAGTTGGCCTCAACTCAGCGGCGCATCTTAGCATCTTTCAGCTGATTGTTTTGGTTTTTGAGCCCGCAAATGTACTGTTTGGGTCAGCATCATCTCCAGCCACAGCAGGCAGCCAAGCTCTGATAAACCAACTCTGCATGACCTGCTCAGCACCAGACTACAACTAGTTGGTGAACATAGTGGAGCATTCAGCAGCTAAAGAGCCCAATATTTCCCTCAGGAGTTGGTGGAGACCAAAAACAGAGCTAAAAGAGAGTGAATATTGGACCACGCCAGGTTTAAAGTAATAGTACAGTAAATCATTAAAATTAAGTCAGCACTTTTTAAGATAATTACAGTGGACAAAAAAAATCAAATATGACAAATTTACAGCCTACAAGTCGCTTCAAGACCTCTATGGTCTCAAAAAGAAACAGCAAAAACCAGAGAATTCAGCTGTTTGGTGATTTCCAAAGCTTCCAACTGAGCAACTACTCTGGGCAATAACAATTTTTTTTCAAATATGTACTCACATTCTCCTGTTATGTTCTTTTAAGCAGACAGTTTTGTGACCACAGAAAGATTTTATTTGACTGCATTTTTCAGATTGTCTTTGTGGTCATGTCATCTTCTAACAAAGATGAAATTCTGTCTGTATTTCTTGGCCGCTGGACGGATGACTGACACATTTTTTTGAGGTAAAGATGTCTGCAGATTCTTTTTTAGTTGTTGGGAATTCAACTCCTCCATGGCACCAAAACACATAACATTGACCAGCAGAAAACTCCTGCTGGTTAAACTGGGCTTACTGGACACTTTTGGAGATGATTATCTGGACCAGACACACTGTAGAGTCCTAAAACAACATTAAGGTTACAAACAATCCATGGTACATAACTCACTTAAACTAACAGGCTGACCTTGTGACACAACAGCTAGTACTTGCTCTTCTCATAGAAACTGCTACTGTGAATAAGTAAATGTCTGGTCCTTGTATATGAAATTACTCCCACATTTTCAAACATTAAACATTAAAATGATCTATTGAATTAGAAAAAGATGTCATTCCAAGAGCGGTGTGCAGAAACCTTTTTCAAGCTAGAGCTCCTCTTCAACACACCTGTATGAGAGGTATAGTACTAGATGGGAGAGTTGATTTGAAGTAATGAGTCAGTTTGTTTGAGAAACGCAAAGACACAGGGCCCATCCAGTGACAAGATGTGAGAATTGAACTTCAGAGAAAGAGCTCTTCAAAGTGTTCTTTTTTTAAAGTCATCATGTAGAGTGGATGGAAAATGCTTAACAATTGTAACACAGCTCATCATATGTCCTTGTCATTCAGTGGGATGAAGTAAATCAGCAATCTCTTGAAGGAATGCTGTAGAGTGTACAGTGGTTTCAAAGAGTGGATGAGGCATTTATTGAGCATGAAGGCCAAATATTATTCAGCTATCACTCTGCTATCAACCTGAGAGTGGTGTTGAGACAGCAGCGCACCTGTCCCGTGTAGCTTGACTCATTTGCCCTTGGTGTGCAGGCTTGTTTCTCAGAGACAGTGTTAGTTCATAGCATGAAGGGCCCTCCAGGTCGTTTGGAGGCTCTGAATAGGTGTGAAAGTGAACTTGTCTCTGTTATTTCCTGCAGACTGGCAGCCTGGAAGGTGTCTCTCTAGTCCTAAACCACCTCTTCCACCTCTCCTTTTATATCTTTGGACTTTGGACTGTTGGTCAGACAAAACCAAACGTTTGAAGATGTCACCTTGGGATCTGTGAAGCTGTGATGAACATTTTCATACATATATAATATTATGGTTAAAAGACAAAATGGTTAACCAATTAATAAAGAAAATAATCTGCAGATTAATCAATAATAAAAAATAAGTTAGTTGCAGCCCTATGACCATTCACTCTATAGATGCCAGCTTAATTGCTCTATTCAGGCTATTAGTTTGATATTTATCCTGTGTTTTTAATCTCTTAAATTGGTCAGTTTTAAATACAGCACACTAAAAAAGTAAAATGAAACAAAGCAAAAATAGAAATAGTTTGACATTTTGGGAAATTCCCGTACATCTAGCGTCATGTGCGGTAAACATGAAGCTACAGCCAGCAGAAAACGAATAAGCGTATTTCCCAAAATATCTAATTATTCCTTTAACTCATAGTCTACTTACTAGCTTCTTATGGAGCTTTTATCCACGCGTTTTTTCTCTGCAGGTGAAGTTTGCTCAGTTATTAGCCATTTGACCCAAGTTCCATACTTCGGGTCACGTGATGATCTAGCAACTTAGCAAACTCCATCCACTGAGGAAGACTGCAAGATGAGGTCGAACACTCCAGAAAAAGCTAGCGAGTGGACGTTATTTTTGAACTACTGTTTCCAAGGTCAAGAATTAACTTTTATGAGCAACAATAATTTTTTGTTTCAGTTAAATATTTATTTTTCTAAAAACAAATTGTTGCGTGGGCATTTAGCAACTTCTGAACAGTGGGAGGTACACATGAATGCTAATATAAAATATCTCATAATGTGTGTCTCTGTGTGAACAGTTCAGCAGGGTCTGGTCTACAGAGTCTGCAAAGAAGATGGTCAATGGGCGCAAAAGAATACCAGCGAATGTGAGGACGACCCTGGTGAGGTGTGTGTATACAGTACAGTGATTTAGGCTTGCGATGTGAAGTAACAGTTACCATGTTTGAAGCTGCTTGCAATGACAGATGGTTAGACGATATTGTGACTGTGACTGACCTGACACGATCTGAAATGATTCAGCGTGTGATAATCCTCCCATCTGGTTCAATAGGACCCTTTTTACATCTTTTGTGCCAAATTGAATCTACAGTGTGTGTGTGTGTGTGTGTGTGTGTGTGTGTGTGTGTGTGTGTGAGTGCGTATGAAGGCAATGCATGGAAGTAACTGACTTTGTCTCTCCTGTTGGTTCTGTAGCAGCAGTATGGCCGCAGCCTCAGTCAGTTACGGATCATGTATACAGTGGGCTACTCCCTCTCCCTCGGGGCTCTGCTACTGGCGCTGGGAATCCTCATCACTTTCAGGTACAGAGGGGAGGAAGGAGGGAGGGAGGGAAGGAGGAAGAAATAGGTGGAAGATTGAAAAGAAAAAATAATGAAAAATGGAATGAAGAACAAGGACAATGAGGAAAAAGGAGAGAGGGAGCCAAGGAAAGAAAAAAGGAAGGCAGGAAGAAAGAAAGAAGAAAGAGGGGTACGAAGGGGTTGACAGAGGGAAAGAAGAGAGAACAAAAGAAGGGTAAAAATTAATGAAAGGGGTGAAAGATGATACAAGTAAGGAAGGAAGGGAGGGGAAATACATGGATAGAAGAATGAAAATAAATGGGAAAAACAATGGAAAAAAGAAAGAGGGAACTAAGGAAGAGAGAAAGGAAGGCAGGAATAAAGAAAGGAAGAAGAAAATAAGGAAGGGGATGAGAGAATAAATAAGAACAGGCAAAAGAAGCAATGAATGAAAGGCGCAAAAAAGTGGTAAAAACGAAGGAGGGAACCAAGGAAGTCTAAGAAAAAACAGGGAGGGAGAAAGGAGGGGAGGAAGAAAGGGAGGAATGAAGGAGGGATGGATGGAATAAAAAGGAAGGAAGGAGAGAATGAAGAGTAAAAGTGGAAAGCAAGAAATATAGGATACAAGGAATGCAAAGAAGGATTGGAAAAATCATTTTAGTCATGTTCCTGTATGCAGAGTAGTGAATACAACATATAAAAGTCAACACACTGTCACCTGTGCACCAGGAAGCTCCACTGTATGAGGAACAACATCCACATGAATCTGTTTGCCTCCTTCATACTGAGAGCCGTGTCCATCCTGGTTAAAGACGCCCTGCTGACCCTCACACTTGACCCCAGGAGCAGCAGCGACACCCAGACACAAGCCTGGGTCAACATACCGGTCAGAGCCAACACACCACACCAACCTCATCTGCTATGGATCGTGTTCATGTGCAGCTATCATTCATTATCATATCATTTCTTTAGATGTTGCGTCTACAGTGTGGTTAAGTTGGACATCCCAGTAATGCAGCCATGACACACATAACCTAATAAGGTACTGATTAGGTATTGATTGGGTGTGTCTATACACATCAAATCTGTGATAAAGAGAAGGAGCTATTCTGCCAAATAATTTGTGTTGAGCTCCTCTACCAGTAAGTCATGTTTTGACAAGTGTCATTTCCTGGAAAATAAATGTTATGAATGACAATATTTCTATTTGACATAGACATCTTCTTCAAATAGACATATTAGAAGAAAACATCCAAAGTTACTTAAAACTTGTGAAACTAAAATTTTTGATGTCAGGGAGGAAAAGAAAATCAAGAAATGCCAACACATCGCGATTTCTTCCAGTTCCACTTTCTACTTTCTTGCTAAGCTGCTCTACATTTGCATTGGAGGAATATACAGTATATCTCATATAAAATTGTACAAATGGCATTGTGTCTGCATCAGTCCACATTAAATATGAGCTTTAAGCAATTAAAAATGTGTTGTATGTGATTTGTAGCTTTTGTGCCAAGGATGCAAGAGACGTTGGAAATGTATTTACGGTTATGGTGTAACTTTAATGACTGTGAAGTATAGTGAGTAAAGAAAAAAATATATGTGGGTGACAGCAATCCTTGTTCACTGAACTGCTGCTGTAAGTCAAGGTTTGAGCATTGTATTGTTCCACAATCTGACTCAGAGTTAATTCACCTGAGCTGAAGCAGAGTATTTGTCAGCCGTGGAGTTCTGATTTAATGCAACATTTTCAACTTTTGTACTATCAGAGAGGTGTCACCTTGGCTTATTGTATCCTCACCACCCCCATCCTGTCTCGTGTGTCAGGCTGTGACATGGTGTCGTGGTGCCATGGTGATGATGCAGTACAGCGTGATGGCCAACAACTATTGGCTGTTGGTGGAGGGCATCTACCTGCACAGCCTGCTAGTCATCACCGTGTTCAGCGAGAGGAAGTACTTCTACATTTACCTCGCCATTGGCTGGGGTAAGAACCACAACGGTTACACAGCGACTGACAATCACATAGTCAAGATGCTCTGGTTATTACAGGAACACAAAAGTTGTATTTCTGGTCTTTTCTGACAGACAAATATTGGTGAGTTTGTTGAGAAGAGATGTTTACTTCTGACCCAAAAGTGTTTTGACAGATCAGTTGTAGCAAACATATGTAGAAGTATAGTGAGTAAAGTCTGCCAAGCAGCCATTAACAGGAACGCAGTCACCAGCAACAGAAAGTCAGTCAGTTATAGGAATCGTTAACAGGTATGTAAACAGAATAATGAGCAAATACAGAACAGCTGTGTGGACAGGTGACTGTTCTCAGGATGAGTCAGGTAAGTCAGTGAATTTCTAAAAAGCTCAGAGGGCACCTAGTGGACAGGTGTGGTATGAACACAAGGTGAGTATACAAGCAGTCACATAGAGACTGTAGTGTATAGAGAGACAATCAGAGACAGGGAAAGTGAGAGATGGGGCAGGCGACATTGTGGCAGATTTTTTCTGGGTCAGTTGGGTCACTTGAGGACATTCATCAGATTTCACGCAGCTCTTACTGGAGCCACAAAAGGTCTTTAAACAACTTTTTAGCATATGCAGTAGTACTCCTCAAGACCTGTTAACATACTTTGATGTGTAAAATCAGTGGAGTGAAGACTGTGGGATATCTAATACATCATCATAAGACAGTGAAAGTAAATGTTTTGCTATATATAACTGAACATCTAAAAATCCTTGTTGTTAATCTACTTACTACTGATTTTAATAGTATATTTTTTCAAAATGTATGACTCCTCAGGACACATAATAATCACATTCATAAGCCCAGAGCAGCTTTTGTTTATCATTTCAGGCATGTTTTCTTGAGATCACAACTATAATGACTTTGTGATTACTCTTTCACCTTGCTATTCTGAGATAAGAATTTAATTATATAATTATTTTTACATTTCAAATATTGTTTCCGTGATTTTGAAAATCCCCACTGAGCGGAGATAACAAGTCAATGTCTTGCCACAATATAGTGAGTCATTGTAGCCTGACAGGACAGACAATGTCCAAAGAAGAGACCAGGTTTGTGAACAGGTTAGATCTTCCTTTAATCAAGCTCAGACACGGGCAGACATTTTCATATTTTAGAGACCTTTAAAGTAAGAGGAGAATAGAAATATCTATGTTGTGCTGCAATACTGTATGATGGGAAATTATGAAATAAAATCATTTCATCATGATAACCGGGTTGAAGAATAAATATAGCACAAACGGTAATTTGTTATACACATTAGTTGTGTGTACTAAAAATGAAGCTTTGGAGTGAATGATCCATCAGGAGCACATCAACGATTATGTCCTCACTAATCTGGTAAAATGACGACAGCCACAGTTTCAGTTTCACATTTTATCTCTGCCATTCTCAGGTGCACCACTCATATTCGTGTTGCCGTGGATCACAGTGAAATATCTGTATGAGAACGAGGAGTAAGTTTCTTTTCATAATATTGTCACATCACATGAAAGGCAGTTTAGATATATCAGCTTTTATCTGTGACCTGTGAGAATTCATATTAAAGTGCATGAATGTGTGTGACTCCTTTGCCATAGTGAAAAGATCACAATGATAACAGCAATAAGTTACAATGTGAAATGTGTGTGTGCATGTGTAGGTGCTGGGAGAGGAATATTAACATGGGATATTGGTGGATCATCCGTTCTCCTATACTGTTTGCTTATCTGGTAAGACTGTATGTATCTGTCTGTTTGTCTCTTACCCTCATATTCTCTGTCTGGCAGTTTACAATTGAACAATGTGATGAAGGAAGTTCAAGTCCAGAGTGTGCTGGCATGTGATCGAGCTGCAGATGCACTCAAACACACACACACACACACACACACACACACACACACACACACACACACACACACACACACAGAAATAAGTTGTGGAAATCCTCTTGTGTGTTTCCTGCCTCTTGTTCCCATAGAGACAAACAACATTATGGATGGGCATACTTATGATCACAAGTGCACATTAACAGTAACAGTAGCAGCCACTGTGACCTCATGCAAAAGCGTACGTGTGCACACACACACAGGCAAAAATATTCATAAATCTGTACATTTCCTGGACTGTGTAAGTCCTACAGAATATTGCTCTGTGGAAAAATTCCCTTTATTGTAATGGCTGAAATAGGTGCCGTACGGTTGTGTAACGCAACGTCATATGTCATCCTCCAACAATCCCAAACACAACCCTGCAGTTCAACTATTCACACCTAAATACACTGTGTTTGTGTGCACTCATACACGCACACATTCACACAAACACATCTGTCGAGACAACATACACACGTTACCAAACTTGGAGCGCTGATAACTTGAGTGCTGAAATAATTAATGTTCTCTGTCATTGGAGAGGGTTCTGCACTATATCACAAGGTGTGTGTGTGTGTGTTTGTGTGTTTGTGTGTGTGTGTAGCCAGTTCAAATCCCACAGAGCACACAAAGACTCTTTTGGGGGTCTCTGTCTCTCTCTTACACATTATGTCATTTAAAAAATTTGTTTGTTTGCATTTAAATCCCCTTCTTCTTCTTATTCCAGATTAACTTCTTTATATTCATCCGAATTATCAAAATCCTGATGTCTAAACTCAGAGCTCATCAGATGAGATACACTGACTACAAGTTCAGGTGAGAGAACTATTTCTTGTTCTGAAAGAAACGTAATAAACGCTGTGCGGGGATATTTTGCTGGGCAGGTGGTTTACTGTGTGTTTTAAGAGCTTTTTGGCTGAAACGATGCTGATGAGAGCGGTGAGAGTGAACAAAAAAAAACGACGAGCTGAGAGGAACTGCAGAGTTATCATTTTCTGTTGGTTCATCACTACGAGTGACCCCTTTCACATACAAGTAGTCCATTAATATACATTAGAAACACTGATTATAGCTGCTTTACAATGTTAGAAATGAACATTTTACCACCTTGCATTTAATTTCAGAGTTACTTATTGTGATGAAGACCATAAACAAGTGTAATATATTTCTCTGTGGACAATTGACTCTTACCTGATGAAGGTCGATGGGATGAAGGAAGTAAAATGAGTAGTGGCTAACCTTTCTGGTTTCTTATGGTAATATAATGCTTCCCTGTTTCCCTTTTCCTCCTCTGGTCCAGATTAGCAAAGTCCACTCTGACTCTCATCCCCCTGCTTGGGATTCACGCCATCCTTTTCACCTTCGTCATCGATGAGTCCGTCCCTAAAGGCTCCATGCTGCGTCTCATTCGCCTCTTCTGTGACCTACTGTTCAACTCTTTCCAGGTCAGAGCTCAACTTCACATGAAACTTAACTCTCATTTATTCACACTTCCATCCTCAAATATTTGATCAATAGAGTGTTTCTCTGTGTTTTCTCTCTGTATGTCTTTTTTTCTTTTCTGAGGCATACAAGATCATTTATAAGCCTGTTGTTTCTTTAAATGCATCTTTACTCTCAGAAACCTCTGATTTTAGAGCACTGAGCGTTCATTTTTGATAAATCTCTAACAAATATTCTACATCAAAGGAAACTTTACAGTTTGCAGTATTAAATGTCTTTTATCCATTTCATATTCTTCTAATGTAAAATGTTTCAGCACTTTTCAGTTGAGAAAGAGTAATATAGAAACGAGACAACAACGTTTCTGTTCACATTCAGTGTTACTCACCAAAACGCATTGTGTGAATCCTTGAGCTCTAATAAATAGGCTGTTTTCCAACCTCATAAAACATCTGCAAAGCATGAGCACTAGTAGCGCTAGTGGTGAAGTAGTGTTTGGTAATGGTAACTTTAAAGTAGTCATGAAAAGACCTAAACTAGCAATAAATGTGTCCTACAAACTACGTATGGTCTGTGTAGGCTGATTTAGCGTAAGCCTCTGTGCCATAGAACCCCATTATACACTTACATGTATAAAGGGCCTGCACTGATGCATTGGGTGACATGACTTTATTGTGATCAAAATGGTAAGTGTAGCTTATTCAGAAACAACTTCACAGTTGAGTCGTCCATTGCATGGTATGGCTCTTTCACGTCTTTTTAATTCTGTGCTTTTTGCACAGTGACACAAAGGCAGAAGTGATATCTGTTGATGATAATTTAAAGATTAACTATTTAGAGCTGTATCCTTTATTACAAAGTAAAAACTGAGTAACAATTGTTTCTTTTCCACCTGTTATTTCAGGGCCTGCTGGTTGCTATCCTGTACTGCTTTGTCAACAAAGAGGTGAGACAGATGTGCTTTCATTTCGAGTATCACCTTAGTTTAATCTCTGCCATTGCTGCACTTCCTTCCTTTCCCTTTGTGGAGAAGATAAATTAGACATTTTTCATCATCAGTGTTCATGTTGCCAGACTTTATCGGTCATTTTATATCTCTAAAAGCTCCATCTTTGTTCACGTTCCACTTCTTTTCTTTTGTCTACAAAGCGGGACGGACACAACATCATCTATCTGCTAATCTCGAATCTTCAGACATCCATCTAATCTAAGTGCTCAGCGTCTTATTAAATCTTCATTACAAATCTATCTGCTCTCTCTCTTTCTCTCTGCTATCCCATCATGCCTCAGGTGCAGTCGGAGATGCTGAAAAAGTGGAAGAGGTGGAAGCTGGGTAAGGACATTGATGAGGAGTACCGCCACACCCACAGCCACACACCACACATCAAAAGTGGCAGCATCGCCACTGGCAATCTGCCCTATTTCCATGACAACAATGCCAGCGACCACAGCGTTGACTCGCCTCACCTCAACAAAGCTGACAAAGGCCCCTCATGCTCCGCCGCACCTGAGGAAAACCGCCGACTAGTTGTCTCCTACAGCAATGGGATGGGGAAAGGTAGGCCCGCCAAGAGCAGACACACCCTGCAGTTCTCTTTCCTGCCACACAGGGGCGTCGCCAGTCATGTCAGCACTGCCACAGAGGACGTATGTCTGGAGGAGAAGGCGCAGTGCCGCACATACCCTTTGGAAGGAGGGGAGACTAATGTCTGAGGACAACCTGCTCTGAGCCCTTGTCATGAAAACTCTCGTGATTGTGCTTATCGTTGTTTCAGATCAGTGTTTATCATGCGCCAACAACATCAGGATGTTCACCGCTGCATGACATTGCAGGAAATACGGTTTAAATCTGCCCAGCTGCAAATTCATATTTATTGGTTTTGGGACCTTGAGTGAAAAAGCCCTTATTGACTTCAAACATCAGGAATGATTAAATAACTTAAAATGAAACTCTAGTGGTGTTCAGTGTGAATGTGAGTGTGTGTGTGTGTGTGTGTGTGTGCGTGTGCGTGCGTGCGTATGGAGGACTGCCATTTGGACACACCGACCCTCTCACATCTTTGCCTCTGTACTGCTGTTGCCATTGTGAGTCGTGCCTGTGCTGTGTGTCTGTTTGCAGCAATGGACGCTCATTTGTGGTACTTTTCAACAAATCTGTCAAATCTTTTTTGGTTTTTCTTTTTTTCCTTTTATGAAACTGACTGTAGACTACAGCATGCATGACTCTTGATGTCTTGTTCATGGAGATCAGGATAAAGGCAGAACTGAGTGACTCACCGGAGCCTCACAGAGGATGGATGCTTTGATCTTCAGACAGACTGTGCTATAATGTTTAAGTTATTCTGGTTTTAAATGACCAAAGCCAAGCATGAAAATAATATAACCTAATGGGTTTACATCAGCTGCATAATCAAATTCATTCTTTCATGCACATTCCTTCCGTCCCTTTTGTCTATACTAACCCCATCTTTCGGCTTTGTTAAACATATTTCCCTAACTGAATGTATATGAACAATGGAGAATATGGATGAAACAATATGTAAGTGTATATATGTAATTAGAAATATATAGTCCACAGCACCTGGATTTATCCAGTGAGGCAATTTAAATTCTGGATTTGTTTTCATGCTGAAAACAAATCCCGAAAAATTCATACATGGCACACCGGTAGTTAACTGGATGAACTAACTGCAATTTGGCAAATTTGATTTTTGGTGTTTTACTTAAACCGAAGTACTTCCAGATCACGATCATCATACTGCTCCAATCTGCTCCAATCATTGTCGTACGGTATTCCTAGAATGGAGGCAGAACAGAGTATGTGCAGACTAGAAAAAGTAATTTTATGTGCCAGAAAGGGAAAACATAATGTGTGAATATTTTTAATTGGAAAGAGCACTACATTAACAATGGACGAAGCACCTGATTTGATTTTTTCTTGTTTTCTCATGCAGATCAGATCAGGGCTCATATTTCATGACGTAGAAATCAAAATGTGCCACACAGAACCACTTTTATCATTTTGGATTAAGAAAGTTAGTAAATTAAAGCAATGGGGTTTTCGATTCAGCTATGGACTGGATTTAAGCTTTGGCAAATATGATCTATTCCAGTCACACTGGAGCCAACAAGGATTTTCACTAAGGGATTCCTGGTGAACTTTTTGATCAAGAACGGTAAACAAATATTCAGTTTGAAGTGTCAGAGAGAGCGCTGTACACTGTAAATATTGATAAAAATGAATATTTTAAAGACAAAGATGGTTGGGTGGAGGGATATGTAGTTGTTCTGTGTTTCTGCTTGCAGTCCAGGTGACTCAAAAATGAAAATAAACATGAATTATCTTGAAAAAAGACTCTTGTTTCACAAAACATGATTGTACCTGCTCTTGTATTTAAAATGTTGCATGGTTGTCAGGAGGAGCTCAAAGCAAACAATGTCATGTGAGAAAGCAAAAAGTTTTATAAAAAAGCCAAATTGTTATGTCTTGTATGTCTCTGTGGATCCAATTAAACTTAATTATGTCTGCAAAAACAGTGTCAGTATATATTGTGTCAAATCAACATACGAGAGAGAGACACTAGTGTTAGAGGTAGTTGTCATCACTCCACAGTTTTGCAATAAGTCTACTGATTGCGAGCTGACACTTTTGACAAATTTGTGATATTTTATTCAAAATGTTATACTTAACTGACATTTTGCAGTTGATTTTACTGCAGAAATGTTCCTAACTAGAAAAACATGTTTCAACAATGGCTGAAAAATTTGACAAATAAATCCTCTGTGTGTGCGTGTGTGCATGCATGTCATTGTGCAGTTATTCCACATCGTGTTTGACAGTAAAGCCAATCATTGGACTTACTATCAATGAAGTGATGACTTCAACATGAAATTATGCTGACTCCTCTGTGTGTTGTAGTGCAGAGGGTAATAAGTTGTCAGCAAATGAATAATGTATTGGTCGTGCACACATGTCCAATAATGTGTGTGTATGTGTGTTCTTGTGTGTGACTGAGCTAGAAATCTCTCTGAAAAACGCTTCCGTCCACCTGCTTGTATTTACATATAACAGAGAACATACACCACTGGAGGCAGCTCTCTGCATGGCAGGATAAAGTCAGAAGAGAATATTAGTTGAGGACGACTCACAATGTCTCTCAGGGGAATCGCCTGACTTTCACTATATGTAAAGACGGTTGTGACTACAGAATATCAGGTGTCGGAGAATTCAAGGGTCTGGACAGGTCTTTAGTTAGTCACTTGTTAGGTCCAACTGTGGATGTATTGCACATTTTAATTTCTAGTATTTCTAGTCTAGTATGTCATTTCAAAATAAAGAAGTGTTTGATATGAATAAATACATTCATGATTTATGATGGATTATAGTCATTTACAGTAATGTGTTTTTTTTCAGAATTAGTATGTAGGTTGCACCACCTGTGTTACATCTCTTTGGGAGCCCACGTCAAACAGATGGGCTTTGAAGGTCTGAGTAATTGTTTTCAAAGCATCCACAAAAATACACGATTTTTACCTTTGTTGCGCGTAGCGAAGTGTTCAGCACCTCTGACGTCAGCGTTGTGAGAGGCACCAGGCTGCATTAAGAAGTGACTACTAGGCCTGACATTTGAATACAATTTCAAACCTTGGCCTGTATCTAGTTCATTTAATTTCGATTTGTTTTCATGCACTGTTTGGTAATTGAAACTCAAAATTCCTCTTTGCTTTCAGCAGTCCTGGAATCTTTAAGGGAATAGAAGTTGTGTATTGATTCTTAATCAAGCAATAGTGAAAAAGAAGCTTTAAATTACTGAATACCAACACAGAGGAATCATCTAGACTTGTAAATACAGATGGGGTGATTTCCTGCCTTGTCTGAAAAACAATTTCATATTTGTATTCAATTACCTTACTCTGAGAGCACAGAATGAAAGCTTAGTGGATAAATCCAGTAAAGAAACACAAGTTATCTACAAACAGTCACTGCTCTTTCATGTTCTTACGTGTACAGCTAAAGGCTCAACAATAATGACATTGAGTGCACATGTTTTATCACTGCACCATAAACGAAATCTTATTCATTCTTCAGCAGTAAAAGAAGTAAAAAAAGAGCAGGCTCAGAACAGAGTCAAGTCTGCTTTTGCCAAAACATGGATTTTATTTTTACAACCTCATTAAGAAGCTTTTATCACCAAAAGAACTGATTGTTTAATGAGAAACTTACAAAACCCAAGTCAAGATATTACAAAAACAGATCAAATAGTTCTGCCCATGCAGGAAACATCTATTTGAAGGACTGTCGTATTATTCTAACTACTGGGACTAGCTAACGCTCCGGATGGGCATTCGTGATGTTGCAAGTCTACAGGGAGGATTATGGAAAAAACATTATGTACACAGAGGGTCACTGAAAACATATTACAGTGGTCAAAAATCTTCCATACATCCTCTGTAAAACTCCCCCTCAGGATCACTCTGCTAAAACCATCTGTGAGTTGTAGACTGAGCTAATTGTGGAAAACGTTTTACAGTAGTTTTGTGAATTTCAGCCCAGACCCAAACGGATTGTAGTGAAAACATCTCAAATGCAGATATTAATGAAATCTCTACCACAAGATACAGAAAAAGAAAAAAAATCAGAAAATGATGAGTCTTTTTCTGAGTTCTGATCTATTTGAGTTCCTTACAGTCGATCCAGGCTCAGGTCCTGTTCCTCTCTGGTCTCTCAGTTTCAGTTCTGAGACTACGAGTAGATCGTCACGAGTCCATCAAATATTCCGTTCCACAAAGATTTCCAATCTCGTGAAAGGTGTGAAATCAGAGTGTGAAGCTGTGAGTGAAAGGAGAGGGAGGAGATCTTTATTACTGAGTGCCATCTTCAAAGCAAAGGCAATTACTGGATGAATGACTAAATATGTAATATTTAATATTGAATGAATTAATAAATATTTAAAGGATAAATCCAATTTTCCACAATGGTGCCCTGACCTTTACTGACTGCTATTTGGTTTGAAACCACCGTGTGTATGTGTGTGTGTGAGTGTGTTGCAATCACAGACCGATTTTCTGTGTGAATCCCTGTTTCTATCTCTTTCTGCCACTGCAGTTCCTGACTTCCTGTGAGTAAAAACTGGATAGGAAGTCGTATAGTAATAATATCTTTTACATGCACACGTGAAGTCAGGAGAATTTATTTTGGGATCCGGACAAAAGCACCTCAGAACAATGACAAAGGAGCGGCATGGTGTGGAAATCAATCAGCTGTGACAGGTCTATTATGGAAAGTACTTGAGTCCAAGAACAGGCAAAGACTGGGTGAGGCTTAACAGTCCAACAAAAGTGAAGGAAGAGGAAAAACACTATTCACATCTGGGTGAACAGTGTGGTGTTGGTGTGGGTGCAGTGGCATGCCCAGACTTTTTTGACTGGGATGGCCCAAATGGGGCACTGACTTATGCTTATACATCTCTCTACATAATTTCATGGCAATCCATCCAATAGTTGTTGAGATCTTTCATTCTGGACCAAGGTGGTGGACCGACCCACATTGCCATCCCTAGAGCCACGCCACTAGAGTGGCTAAAAATGAGTTGACATGACTTTAAACTGCAAATTACATTGAGTTAGGGGATTGTATTAGTAAAAAAATGCTGAGTTAATTTTAATATAATCAATTAGATATTTTACATTGTAGATGAGTCGGGTATAAAGTAAACAGAGTGAACTCTGAAAATGGGTTTTCCTGCATGCAGCATCTAAAGTTTTTACAGTTTTTCTGTGCCCCAGTAGTGTTGAAGAAGACCAAAGCCTTTGAGAGATGAAGAGGGACAAATCTGCCTTTATCAGCCGTCTGAGTGCTATGTGAAGTAGTTTGAACTGTAAACCCAAAATTGCGTGTTCATTTGTAACACTTGGACTGTGTTTTGGCTGCTCTGGCTGAACTTCTCCCATCATCTGTTTTTTCCTTTAAAGAGCTACCACACACAACTTCTGCGTACCTCAACAATATTGGTCCTGCAGGCAGAGCGACTGATACAGAATGCAGATGACTGATGGCTCATTAAGTCCTTATATGTAACAACAATAGAAGTAGACAGAGATAGATGCTGATTTCTTCCACACTTGGCTCAGACTTCCATAGCGGCTAATGACTTGTCAGCTCATCTGCCAGAAAAGTGCCATTGCTGCACCTCTTGTCAGTGAAATGATTTCTCTTCGCACCCTGCACCGTATCCTTCTATCAAACTAACTAAAGTCTCCATGTCTTAAACACCCTTGTGTGACTAAATGAGCTGCACTTCTCACTTCTCTGTTGCCAGTGGCTTAGCAAGCTACCTAACATCTAAATCAGACAACTCTGGAGCTATCAGAGGGCATATAACTCTGTATTTGGCAGAGGCTAGGTGCCTCCCCACTAGCCACTGCTCCAAGCTAACACATCCGGGACTGGTCTGAATACACAGAGACAACTGATCATCCGAAACTCCTTGTAAGAACAATTAAGCCGATCCCAAAAATGCCAAAGTAACAGAGCATTACTGGGATTAGTTACTGTCGTGTAATTAATTCCAAATTTCCCTTACACTAGTCATTACTGAGAAAAGTAATCACATTACTGTAATGTGTCACTAAGTAATGCACTGCTGTCCAACACCGAATATCTTTAACCACAGTTCTTTGAGACACCTAATATCTCAAATATGTATGAAGTTTGGAAGAATTTCAAGTAAATGAACACATACTGCCTCACAGTTTCCAAACCACAGGTTTTTGATTGATGAATACCTTTTCCTACATTTGCATGCAGTCACAGGTTTCCGCTCCTCTCAGAACTGTATAAGAATCAACTTGCAGCGACTAGAAACTTGCTTGAGGTAATCAATCGCAGTTATCAAATGTCTTCTTTTTGTTTTTATTGAGTAGCAATAAAGTTAAAGGGGAATTCCAGCGATTTCACAATCAGCTTACGATTGTGTTTTATAATGGAGGAGCTTTGTCAAGTCTAAAAAAAAAAACCCAGGTGATATCATCAAGGGCATCTCTTGGCTTACATACAGAGTTACAAATTACAGAGTAAAGAAACCCTTATTTCATCCGACAGTTTGAAAGACGTAAGTGAGGGAAGATCTAACAAAAATTGCTATTGTTTTGTTTTATTTGAAGTGTAGGATCCAGTCTTTTTGGACCCAAATAAATGATTATTAGAAAGGATCCTACACTGATTTTGACCATTCAGTCCCTCAATCTGTCTTTTAAAAGTGTGTACTCTTCATCTTTGCTCAGGTGCCCTGTACAGTATGTAGGACAAACACATTGATCAATCTAAAAACTAGTTTGTCTGCCCAAAACAGAAACCTCTGAGTAGATCTTATCTGATCGCATATAAATTAAACAAGATGTACTGTATTTGTTACGGTTCGCATGTCTGTCAGTTCCTGCTTTTATTGTGGAGTCTTGTTTCTTTTGTTTCCTGTTTGTTCCAGCCCTCATGTCTGATTGTCTACACCTGTTCCCGGTTGCACACCTGCCCCTGATTCCCCCCGTCAGTCCCTTCCCTATTTATGTCAGACCCTGCCCTTTGTTAGGGGTGGGTTCATCGAGTGTCTTTGAGTGAGTTTGAGTTTGTTCACGTGTGGAATCGATAACCTGCCTGCCAAGTTGCCTGAAACCCTGCCCGGTAACCTGCTTGATAACCTGTCTGTCTCCCTGCCTGTCGGTCCTCCCCCGGATAACCTGCCTGGCCACCTGTCTGTCTACCCACCTGTTGACCCACCTGTCTCCCTGCCTGTCCCCCCGTCGGGTAACCTGCCTGTTTCCCTGCCGGTTCCCCTTGCCTGTTTGCTTGCCCCTCCAAACCTGCCCTGATGATAAAAATACCTGTTGAAACTCCTGTTCGTGTCCGCATCCTGTCTGCGCCTGGGTCCTCTCCCTACTCCCCACATAACAGTATTGGCAATCATTGGGTCCCCTGAAGGCCTCTGCTATGTTAAATCACTACCCTTATCTCCTCTCTCATGCTGTGGCCTATATAAACAGTAGCACATTTTGGGAGAACTATGTCCACAGAGACTCTGCAGTGTATGTTCAATATTTTATTAATGACAAACAGTTTGGCTAGTTTACGGTCACCCACCTCTTTAATCATCCCATTAGGCTCGTGTGTGTCTGTGTGTGTGTGTGTGTGTGTGTGTGTTCAGGGTCAGGGTTAAGTTAAGATATGTAGTGGTTAGAGTTCAGCTAAGGGGAGTAAATGTAAACACTGGAAACTCCTCACAAGTTTAAAAAACTGCATGTGTCTGTCCAAAGGTTACAATAGCCACCTAGTGGCACAATTCGCTATTTTATGGGGTGTTAACTATTTCTTCGCCAGCCAGCAGTGACTTTCTGGAGTCTCCGCTGGTTGCCTGGCAAATTGAGCAAAGCATTAGTTCAGGCAGGCTGCAAAGTCAAGCTCAGCTCACATTCCCAGCTACATCAGCTGATAGCAGCTGATCCTAAAGCCAGCCCACATTAGCTGATGGCTCAGCTGATTCCCTTCTATGCACCCAGTCGTCAAATTTCATACAAGGCGCCTTATTTAAGCTACTGTAGCCTGTATACCCTTGCTACTTCCTCTGCAAACTGCTTTGCAACCCGCCTCTACTTAATCAATGTCATTTTTGTTGTCATTGATGCCTGCTCTGTTCTGTACCCCGGGGGGGTCTTTGCTGCTGCTCTGTCCCAGAACAGAGCCATGCCACTAAATATAACCTACTGTTGATGAAAATAAAGTTTTCTTTGACTAAACTGGTTCTGACAGAACTGCTGTTGCGTGGCTCACTCCATATTTCCAGACCTAATATTGTTGTACACTGCCATGCTACATTTTCATATTTGTCACAGATGTGGATAGTTGACTGCAGTGGGAGACATACTGTATGTGTATGTGGGAGGAAAAATTATGAGGATCATCACTATGTGTAAACATTTGTTAATCAGGGTCACTGTAATAAACTCTAAGTGTGCATGCGAATGCAATATGCACGCCTCTAAAATAAACTCCCTGTTACTCTTCTGTGTCCCCAAGGCTCTTCACCATTCTGCTGTCAGTGATAATGGCCATGCTTTCAGCTAGTGGGAAAAACTGTCAACTGTACAGAATTTTGGTGTGACAAGGAAGAGGCTTTTTTGATTATTACTGTTTAGATTTTCATTCAGTATGACTATATTAGTGAGGCTCCAAGGTCGGTGACTGTTACAAGGTTCATACAAAGAGAGCAGGAGTCTGCGGAGAATTGAAACGGCCAATGAGCGGAATCAACATGAATTAATTAAGGAGATAAACAGTGAGATTACTTTTATAACCCACAGCTGCTGCAGCATAGGCGCCATCTCTCCTCATCGCTTCATCCCCTCTTTGTTTCCTTTGCTTACGTCTGTTACTTTCCTCCTCATTCTCTACTTTCTCACTTATCGGTTTCTCAGTACCTATAATTTCTGTCTCTATTATCTCCGTAACGTTTTAGCCTCAGCGTCCGAGGGGAACTGCTGACGCATGAGGGTTAAGGAGGGAGCCTGGAGCTCCCTCTGTTCGCACCTCCTCACCAGCAAACAGCAGATGAAAAGTTCAGCAGGACTGTGTGTCCTCACTTCCATCTGTATCCTCCTTTTCACCATCTCTCTATCACCTACCATCTTTCCTTTAAAATGCCTATCCTCAGAAAGCTTAAATGTCACCCCCTTCTTTCTCTGATCACATTGGATTTGTAGTGTTTTTAAGGCATCGTGCTCTGAATGTTAAAATGTTAGTAATATTGATTATTGACGAGGTTACTTTCACAAACCCGTCTGACTTTCTTCAACATCTCCAAAGTTTTTTTTTATTTACTATTCTGTCTTCACAATACTTAATTTTAAAGACACAGTGAAATAAAAATACATTTTCCAATTTTCAAGTTCTAATTCCGTGTCCATGTGTTCAGTTATCTATTGTTAAATATATATGTCCAGAACAATTTTATTTTCAGTGTTTTTTTGTGTCTGGTCTTTAGGGTGCATCAGCAGAGATCTTAAGGTGTTGAATGGTTTGTGGTGTAAGTGCTGACTCTTTGGGATTTGAAAGCTCTGCGTAAATGTTTGCTGGGCTGTCAGAACATCTAGCCAGAGTAAAATTAACTAAACAAAACTCATAGCAAAATGGCAGCATGAAGTGAATAAAGTTTATACCCCGAATTAGGTGGTTTAATCCAAATTACATCTTCTAAAGTTTGCTGAAATTTGCGGCATAAAAAGTCAGACAGATCACACCATCAGGCTTAGAAGATATAGTTAAAGCAAAGACCCAAATGTAAAGTAAGAATGAGAATGGAGAGATAAGGTCACAGAGAGCGCTGAACACTAGAGGGAAAAAAATGATTCGTGTTTTGAGGAGAAAATGTAATATAGCGTTAAAAAACCCCCAACTAATTTCTGAAAAGACAGAAGGTCTTTCCTTCTGTTTCATCTTTGTTTTTCTGCATTTCTGTCTCTTGCTTTTTACTCTTTTCCGTCCCCTGGTTAAATCAGCAATTTTTCACCAAACCAAATGAAATGACCAGATAAACAAAAAAGGCTCTAATAAATCAAGAATTACCATTTCTGTGCACACTGCCCTTTCTTTCTTGAACCAGCACACATCTGAATTGGAAGGCTAAGTGGACCAAAGCCAAGGGGGAAATGAGTTGGACATTCACTGACTTTCCCAAATCATCTTTTTCCACACACCTCCCACTTTCCCTCTCATCAGTTCCATAAGTCTTTCTCTCAATAGCCAATAAAAGGCTGCTATGAGCAGTTAGTGCTGGGGTTAGTAGACCATGTAAAATGTAGGGTAAGTTGAAGACAGGATGACAAAGGTGAACTTAAAGCCTGGTGTTCTGTAACAAAAGGTGGTCAACTGTAAATTTGATTATGTGTGATCGACCTGTACAGCTGTGTTGATGTCATCCACGCTTGTCGCCATTTTGTGGCTATTTTTCTGTTAATACTTTTCGGGGTCTTCCAAGAAGATGAAGTCTTCACTCTTAACCCCCCCCTTCAAACTTCAGGGCAGCGGTTCACAGGTCTGGAACCAGGCTCAGTGTATCTTTAGTTCAGGCTCAACATGTTACAATTTTGTACCTAACCCATCAGAAACAACTTTGTTCCTTTATGGTGGATCAAAACAAACGCACCTATAATCTTTGAGTGTATGTCTAACTAAGTAAGGCTGGCAAACAAGCCGAAACTCATTTCTACATTATGAGCAAAAAAATGTGACAAAAACATGGGCTGAATGATTTGATGGCTGAGAACACAAAATGCAGTGAACATCTCTAGCAGCTACTCCTTTTGTCACCAAAAACATGTTGATTAAGGAAACTATTTGATTAAAGTTTGTTAATTAGCATTGTCCTTGAGTGTTTTGTGATTTCCTGTTTTGTTCTCAGGTGTGACTGACTTAGAGGCAACATCAGGACATGAAACATGACGTGTTATCAGAACAGTGTCCCAGCGCTCAGTCATACTTCTTCTTTTCATTTCGTTTTCCATTTGTATCATCTTCTCACCTCTCTGCTCCTGCTAATGTTGATACGAGCTCAATTATTCAACTGAACACATGTCATTTTATGCTTCTGAGCAGCAGCAGTGACAAAAACAAAGTTCATTCTTGCAGCTACTTATAATTCTTTGGATGATTGAGTTTGGATAACCTCCAATCCAACCAACCACAGTGTCAAAGCCAAATAGTTTTCTCAACATTTATTCTAACAGTGTTTGTGTCCACGAAGTAACTGCAGATTCAAGAGACCAGATGTTTGTGAGGCAGCTGTTGGAGCAGATATTTATTTGAGATGCAAACTGCATGGCACCTTCCTTTTGCTGTCTATCCTTCTGCTGGACTTTGCATGTGTGCCAAAGCTAATTTTTCTTTTGAACTGGTTGAGATTCATTTTTAAAAAAAAAAAAAAGGTCTATAATGCCATAAATAAAGAAACCTACAGGAATCAATATGTGATATGATAGATGATACAAACTAATTGCTTGAAGGCTCTTGCTTAGGAAAAAACAGGTATGTGCTCAAAAAAGAAAATGGTTATCTATGCCATATTTGTGAAAAACTACAATATTAACTGAGTGTGATACACTTTACAGTGTCTCAACTTTGTTTTAAGGGTCCTCTCTGCAAGAAAGCGTTTAAGCGTATTTCCCAAAATGTCAAACTATTATTTAAATTCTCAGCTGTGGCCCTGCATACTTGCAACCCTGTTTATTGACATGATGTTTGATGTGACTAACTGGACCAGGTCAGGGCACACAGGTCAGTCAACATGTGTCCCAGGCAGTTGTAGTGCTTTGCTTTTTAGTGCTGTACTTTAGCTTTCCTGGGAGAAGTAAAGATATTAAAAATAACCCCTGTTCACTGATTGAAAGCAATCATGTTGTTATCTTCCCTTTAGGTTCATCAGTTTCTTCTGTATTCATATTTCCTCTCTGCCCAACCATTGTCCTCTGTCTGTTCATCTGTCCATAATGGAGAGCTCAGTGTCTGCTGGAGCGATCGAGCGTACCATGGGGATACAGCAGTGGATTGATAAAAACACGACCAAGACAAATAAGAATGAACAGGAGGAAGGGGTTGATAGGTAGGAAAAGAGAGGAAAAAATAGAAGGAGAGGGACCTGACTCTTTCTTTTCTTTATTGAAAAACCCAAATGGGAAACAGGAGAAAGGAGCTAAAAGTCAACCAACCGATTAGAGAACTCACAGAATTCTTGTGGATGCAACAATTCAGCTCAAATATTCAAAGTTCAAATATTGATCGATGACCAACAGGTAAATATTTGCAAAACAGATATATAGCATTTTTTAACCAAAACCCTTCACAAGATGCTTTTTACAACCCTCATTATTTTGAAGGCTGTTGGTCTGAGTTGGGTGTTTCTATGAGTCACCAGATGAATGCTGCAGGCTATTGATCACTACTGAATAATTCATGTGCATGTGAATAAATAATAGAGAAATGCCATTTTGAAGTCTGAGCTTTGGAAATCTGAAATCTGTGTGTATGTGTTTTTGATCTGTGTCCATGTGTGTCTTTGTGTGCATGTGTATGAGTGGCTAACTGGTTTCCTGCCATTAAAATGACTGTGCTCACTCTCACGCACACAGCACACATCTTCACACCCCTTCACAACGACTGAAGCCACATGTTTTTCTCAGTGATATGAGTTCTGAGATGATGTGAAAGCCTTTGCTTGTAATCTTTGAGAAAGAGAAAGTTAGAAAAAGAGAGAAGAAAGGAGGTGAGGAGGAGATACAAGAGAGGCAGCTGTGACGTCTGTATTCAATATAAACGGCTCCCTTAAGACATATTTCATGATATGATTAATTCAGTCTAGTTGCTTATGGCTTGTTTGTTTGGATGTTAATTTTGTTGTTTTTGAGTTTC
Organism: Maccullochella peelii; assembly: GCA_002120245.1. Classification (NCBI taxonomy): domain Eukaryota; kingdom Metazoa; phylum Chordata; class Actinopteri; order Centrarchiformes; family Percichthyidae; genus Maccullochella; species Maccullochella peelii. The sequence goes on along the minus strand of LKNJ01001197.1, from coordinate 37,958 downwards.
TAATGGCGGTAATTATGATAATGGGGTAATACTGATAATATTGTTAATAGTGATTTTGGTAGTGTGTTCTGCCTGACTCTGTGTGTGTGTGTGTGTGTGTGTGTGTGTGTGTGTGTGTATGCCTATGGGTCATGCATGAATATGCATACAAGTGTGAATTTCACTTATGACTCAGTGTTGTCTTTTTTTCTTCTTTATTTGTTTGTGTTTCACTTTCTTATTTTGAAGCTCTGCTCTAAGTAACTCTCTATCGCCACAGACATTAAAAACATTGTACCTCAAAGCAAACGCTGCAGATTGCTCGTTTGTGTAATGCTGGAGAAAGAGAGGGACTGAGCAGATGTGGGCATTGTGAGATGACTCAGAGAAGCAGTCAGCGAGGAAGAAAGATAATTAGTTTAATGATATCAGTAAACAACATACAATGGCATTAAACTGAGCAAATTACAAAATGATTTTAGCACTAATTCTCTTGGTACTTATCCTTGATAATTATTAACTATGAGTGGCTTCCCGTGGCTCAAATAATTTCCAGAATATAAAACAGTTGGCCAATAGATAAAGAAAACCAATTAAGGTATTACAGGCAGCATGGTGGCTGAGTGGTTTGTTTTATTGGCCTGTGGGATTGATTCTCCGGGGGTTTTGCATGTTTTTATTGGGTTTCTCTCAGGTGCTCCACTTTCCTCCCATAATCCAATGACACAGGGATTTGACATTGTCCTTAGAAAAGAACAAGAATGAAGGATATCATAGCAGCGAGAACTGAAAGAAAACCCAGTGTGATTGATGCTGTTCTCAACACCCTAAATGCTTTTAATCTTTTGGTCATCAAGCACAGGACGTTATACCTGAAATAGGCCTTAGAGTATTTACTCAGCGTAAAATGGATGTTTGAAGGCAGTCGTTCCTAACTATCTGCAAAATTAAAGCAAAAAAAAACGAAATCAGCTTTGATAGTAAAAACCACCAATGCTTTCTACAAAAGAAAGAAAAGGTGGCCTTGTTGGATGAAAAGCATCTGGCTCTTTAAAATACAACCATCCCAGCCCTTTGTTGCTATGGTTATGGTGAGAAAGACTTGTAACAAAAGGTAAGTGCGCTAGAGACCCAATCAACGTCATGGTGGCTTGACACACTGTATCACTTGTTATCATATGATTGATAGTTTCTACCTCGTGCTTGTAATTTGTATGTACTTTTATGTAATAAAACTATGTACTGCATATACCTATAAGACACACCAGTCTTTAAACACAGGCAAGGCAGTTTTGTGACCCATACGGCCTTCTCATTAAAAACTTAATGACCTTGTTTTTACACAGTCAGAGCTGTAGGACTATGTCATGAAAAAGTGGCCTTGACTTGACTTTTTGTGTAAGCAAATATAAACTGGAATAATACTGCAGCTACTGTGAGTATTTTTCCAGTGTTCAAAAGAGGATAAAACCTTTTTTGGACATATTTGTCCTGACTGGAGCACGTCATAGCCTTGCATAGCCTACGAACATTGATACAAGACATTTTTTCACTCAAGCCCACATAGCGTTGATTGTTAGTGGTTTAAGACGTCTGATCCTTTTGTAACACTGAATGTTTGAGAGAACCCATTGTGTTGTCAAGTTTGTACTCCACTCACAAAGTTGAAGCCAGTTAGCCGAGCTTGCTAACCTTAGTACTAATTCCCAATAGACGCTGGTGCTGATGACCTGTTGAGTCATCAGCAGCTCCTGCACACTCTGTGCTGTGTTCATCCCACAAAGAATGGAGGGGGGCTGGCTAGCGTTAGCTGTCTCTCTTTCATGGGTCCTGATCAAATAACCAGACTGTCAAAATTCACAGCAACCAGTAGTCACTTCAGCACTCCATACTCCAGACCCTATCATCTGAATCATGACACAGAGTCACGTAGGAGTGCTCAAATCACAGATGGTGCAAAGCAGGGCTAACAATGTCACTTCCCAAAATGCATTCAACAACCATGCCAACACAGAAAATCAAAATAACAATCAAAACACAGTACCAATATTTCTTTCTTCTTTTTGGTATAAGTTTTGATCCAATAGGCTACACGTGTCAAAACAAACACCAAGGGTATACAGACTGATTAAAATGCATTTTAATTTCAGGTCATCATTTATGACCTCTGGTAAAATCCCAGAGTAATTATCAAACCTTAATGAGACAGCATCAGGGAAGCCTTGTGTAGCTGTGGTTATGGAAAAAAATTTCTATACTATCTATTGCAATCAGTATGTACTGTATTGTGATATAGTACATTTATCAGTCTGTTTCTGGCTAATCCAGTGACTTAAATGCTTGAAAAATAATTGTACATCAAAAATCCTATGAATCCAATTTTGCCATGAAGCAGTCCTGCTCATTGATTTGCATCATTGCCCTCAATGGCCTAATGCACCTGGAGATATTCTGGGGATATCTTTGGTTTAAACTATACATCAAAATTTTTGATGGGTAGCACATTTCTCATAATCTCACAGTACATATCATCATATCACTTAAACTTAATGCAGAGTATGACCGAGTTAAGAAGATCAATGAATGAGCACGCTCCTTCTGCATGCTATTCTTTCTAATATGGTGGCCCCTTTTATTATTTCATGAAATGTTTTTGTAAATTATTTTGATTTACTTTTCTTCTTTTTTTGCAGGACATAACATGAAGGAAGATTCTGAAATTGTGATGAACAATTGAGAGAGGCAAGAGGCTGACTCTTCCTTCTTTTTGTTTTCTTGGCTGACAAACACGAATGCTGAATATGTAAAGACGGAGAGGGATAAATCATAAGACATCCATATGCCTCATGCACATGCAAACACACTGCACACCCACAAGTTATCTTCCCACTCCCTCAGTACACTATTGTCTTTGCCTGAACTGTCATATTGATTTGCAACAATGGTCAGTAGTCAAATTCTCTTCCCCTGTTCTTATCTAATCTTTCATAGTCATGTAGATAAACAAGTAATTTGAGGTTTCTGCAGACTTCTACTCCTGTAAATCATGTATCACTTAACTTTTATTCACCTTCCACAGCAGCACTGATTTACTGGGTGTGAATATGCACTCCGCATAAACACCAAATCACAGCAATGAAACAGACTTGCATAAAGTTTTGAATTTTATGATCTGTGTGAATGACAAAATAAAACACACATTGGATTACGCAGTGAATCAAGTTGTCCTCCTTCCTGCTCTCTTTAGTCTTTTTGTCCTTCTTTGATCCCATTTTTACTTAAAAATTGTTTTTCTCTACTTTTTCCTCAGTGCATGTGTGTGTGTGTGTGTGTGCGTGCGTGCGTGTCTGCACTTTCACGTGTGCGTGTCCTTTCAAAGTGCTGAGTATCCTCTTCAGTGATCTCTGTGTTTCCGACAGGCCGGTTGGTTTTATGACTCTCATTAATGAGAGGGAATGTATCTGCCAGCTCTCATAAAATGACAAACCACTGGTCAAGTGTTCACCTCAGTGTAACATATTTAAAGAACCATAAAATTTATGAGCAGTAAGAAAGCTTAAGGAAGTATGTATGTATGTGTGTGTGTGTGTGTGTGGGTGTGTGTGTGTGTGTGTTAATTGCTCCACTGTCCTCCTCAGGCATTCAGAACTCTAAAAACTTCCTGTGTTCCTGAAAAAAAGATCAATATTGATATATTAAAGATGGAAAATGAGAGAGCAGGTAAGGCTACGGTTTTCACCATTATCTTTCATAAGTAAATCAGCCTGAGAGTTTTCACCATGTGTGATCCTAATTATTTCTCAGAAGTGGAAATAATCCACAGGGTAAATTGAAGGAATGCTCCACTGGCAAACTGTACCAATAGTACTGAGATATATACAGTATAAGAAGCCACAAAAGAGCATCTCTTGGTATATGTTCAGAGACATTTTATCAGTTTCACTTTTTTCTTCATCAGAATATTGTATAGCTGCTATTTTATGCATTCAAGATGTAAAAAGTAGTGGACTCTGGCATAGGATTTCCCTTTATTGAGCTATGTGACTAATGGTGCTTGCAACTTTTTATGACCCATGAAATGTAACACATAAAATGTAACCAAACCGGACAGTCAAGCTACCAGGGACAGGAAGTGTGTCCAGTGTGTGATCGGAAGATCTCTATCACCCCTCTGTGGCTGTCAGGTGTTACTACAGTGACCATGGCTGGATTAAGTCTGCTAGGTCGCCCCTACTGACCACCACCCAAGCAAACACACATGCAGTGCATTGTATATCATGTATCATCACCCACAAAGTGGGTCAACTCAAAGACTAAAAGGTTATGTTTTTACAAGGCACTGAAAGACCTCAATTGGTGACATGTTTTGTCAAGTGGCTACATGCACTGTATTACTTCTGTGGCGCTTTAAGATCAAATTGCTGTGTGTTATTATTAATAATAGCAAACCATCAACAGCCCTTTAGTAGAACAAATGATCAGTTATAAGAATGAAAAAACAGGTCAGGCTTGTATATGATTAAAACCCTCCAAACACTAACTACTCAGACTGGTGTTATTTGTGAGTCTGTTGGCTGTGTTTCAATGTATTTCAGGGTCTGGCTGAAATACTGACTAGTTACTGTGCAGTTATTGGCCAGATGATCTGATGGATGTAGCTGAAGGTCATTTGAGTTAAGGAAAAGACAAACAAATCTAACCATAATGTGTCCCAGTTTATGTGTCAGCAGCATGATCTACAATCATGAATCCAGATACTGTATATCCATGTGTCAGGATCCAGTTGATATAAGACTGCTGCTCAGTGAGTGATCACTTGTGATCAGATTTCACTGCCTTACTCACCTTTGATGTTTTCTTTGGAAGAAAAAGTGGGGGAATGCCATCTCATTAGCTGACTATCAACATTCTGCTTCCTTCCCCACTCCCTTCCAGTCTCTGTTTTCAAACTTCCTGTCTCCATGGACAACAGCACAAACAAAATATCAAGCTGCTTCCTAATGATGGATAACATTTAATTGGGTTGTCCATGCAAAATATTCACTGAGAACATGAGGTCATGTCCTCTGGGAAGCTGGCAGTTTTAGCAGCCTGGGAGGTGCACATTCGAACATCAGCTCGACAGCCATAGGACCAAGATAATTTGAAGAATACTGAACCAGGACGTGTGCAATTCACAGAGGGCAGTGGGAGGGGGTGGAAATGGGGACAACAGGGGCCCAACAGCAAATTTCTGCCCCGGGCTAGGCTGATGTGGCTACAGAAAGCAGGTTTCTCTATGTTCCATGCAAACATCACATCCCAAATATGATCAAAACCCGGACCTAAATCAAAGACTGGACTCATAACCAGGAAACAATGTGTGCATGTAAACATAGGCTACTTATGAGATAAGATGAGACTTTATTAATCCTCAGTGGACAAATTCATGTGTCACAGCAAAACAACAAACAGTCTAAAGAGGTGGGAAACATAATCAGCAAAATAAGAAATAAAGAAAATGTCATCCAAAAGCTATATGCTTTGATATATCTCGCCAAAACAACTGATGAAAGCCCACACACACACACACACACACACACACACACACACACACACACACACACACAGTGGTGTAAGGTAGCTACGACAGGCTGCAGTGCACGCTATTATGATGGGCCCTCTTGCACGTTACTATTTAGGAAGCACACACACCAGCCTGCATATACATATTTTACCAACAGTCGAATGAGTTACTTGGCTGTTGTATTGGAATTAAAATAAGCATATAATTTTGTTATTGATTGCTACTGACTATTTTACCCCCACAAAAAAAGAAAACCATGACGGAGATGGATTTGCCTTTTGGAGGGCATATATAGCAAATGGCACCATATTTAATTTAATGTGAGTTCTTCTTTGAACACAGGCATATTTCCAACTCACAGGGTTTCTCTGCCAACACATTGTTGGAGGGCCCACTCCACCCCAGGGGCCCCAGCTCAACAGCACTGTTTGCACTGTTTACACCCCTGCACACACTACACACACACACACACACACAAAAGCCACACATTATTGTCCAGTAGCTACATTCTATTATAAAGCCAATGCAACATGCAAAACTGTGATACTTTCTTCATAGCACTGTCTTCCCATTCATCCTTACATAGTAGCCATCCCTCTCAGGTTACATCTGTACTCATAGTTCCTGATGTCCGCAGACGGTTTTGAAAGACGTGAATCAGGCTTTAACAAAAAAGTTAATCTCGGTCCCAACAAACCGGCCCAGACAGGCCAATTTTCCGGCCGTGCCCGGTTCCCGTTGCCATGGTGATGACGTCATGCTGCAGCACCGGGAGTAACGGCGCAGCCGCGGAGTGAGGGAAGGGCGAGACAGAGCTTACAACGCAGCCACAGCTCCTCCGCCATTCAGCCAGACTGTCGACTGAACCGGGAGGGCCAGGACCGAACAGCCGCAGAACCGAATCCCGTCGTCAGCTTCCCCTGTTTCTCCAGCTTTCTGTGAGACCCCTCCAAAACACCGCAGCGACAACATGCGTGAGATCGTGCACCTGCAGGCCGGGCAGTGCGGGAACCAGATTGGAGCAAAGGTATGAAAACACACAGACACACACACACTCACACGTCGGCGATTAATCTGCCTGTTAACTGCAGTCGGTTTTTATGTGACTGTAATCAAGTTCAATCGCGTTGATGCCTACGTGTCGGCTGTTTACAGGACATGCTGTCCACAGGAAACACTAAATAGGTCAACATAGTGGAGCAGAAAGTGCTTAAGGTTGTGGTGAAGGCAGCGTACAATAGCATCGTTTTGGATGGGCGGTGGCAAGCCGAGACATCCCTGCTGTTGGTGCTGATGAACGAATGAACGACACATCAACTGACCCTCTCACTACAACAGTGTATGTGTGTGTGTGTGTGTGTGTGTGTGTTTGTGTGTGTGTGTGTCAGATGAGAATGATTTGGCTTCTGAAATCAGACGACACTCGTGTGTGTGTGTGTGTGTGTGTGTGTGGTCAGAGAAGGAGGGGTGTGGCTCTGACACCAAATGCACTGGAACGCAGGCAGTTTTTCAACACTCACATATTAGGTCATATTTAATGTTAATAATAATAAGGCCTAATGGCTGGTATTTTATCACCATGCCTGCAATCAATTAGTGGCTGTGGGTTTAGCCTCATTTCAAATGTAGATCAACCCATATTTTGAAGGTATCTGTGAACGAGAGATTGACAGTTTGGATGGATGAACTTAAAAAATATTCAAATGTTATTTTGAGGCTGCAACTACCAAGTGTTTTTATGATTGATTAATCTGATAATTATTCTTTTAATTAATCCATTAATCATTTGACTTAGGCCATCACAAAGTGACATCTTCAGATTGCTTGTTTTGTTTTGTCTGAACAGCCTAAAATCCAAACAGAGAACAGAGAAAAGCGGCAAATCCTTACATTCGAGAAGCTGGAACAAGCAAATAATTTTTCATTTTTGCTTTAAAAGTGACTTAAAAGACTTTAAAAGATTATTTGATCATCTAATAATTGTTTCAGCACTATAATACTTGGTAATACTGTGGCTCAGCAAGTAGAGCGGGTTGTAAAGTAGAATATAAATGCAGGCAACTTACATGACCCTGTGTTGAGATAATCAAATGTCAGTAGTTAAATTCAAGTTTTTTTTGTTGATTGGTTTCTGTCTAATGTAACCCTTCAACCTGTCTGTAGTTCTGGGAGGTGATCAGTGATGAGCACGGCATTGACCCAACAGGAACCTACCATGGAGACAGTGACCTGCAGCTGGACAGAATCAATGTCTACTATAATGAGGCTTCAGGTCAGGACTGTTAAAAACAACCGCACACATTTGCTTGATGTTCTAATGGTTCGTCTTTTCTTTTTTAAGAAAAGGTTTTGACACATGCATGTGTGTTCCAGGTGGGAAGTACGTGCCTAGGGCCATCCTAGTGGATCTGGAGCCAGGCACAATGGACTCTGTCCGCTCAGGCCCCTTCGGACAGATCTTCAGACCCGACAACTTTGTCTTTGGTATGTAATCAGCCAAACGCACACATACATATGCTGGTTATTACTTAGGAAAAGGAAAGGTCATGTTAATTATCAGCATGTTAGAGAGAATTGTTGCATTCCATATAGAGAAGTGATAAACTAAGACCTTTTGGCAGGATATATAAGGCTGGATATTCAAAGGGCAGATTGTAATTAATCCTTTCATTCCAGGCCAGAGTGGAGCCGGTAACAACTGGGCAAAAGGCCACTACACAGAGGGAGCCGAGCTGGTGGACTCAGTCCTGGATGTGGTGAGGAAGGAGGCTGAGAGCTGTGACTGCCTCCAGGGTTTCCAGCTTACACACTCCCTGGGTGGTGGTACCGGCTCTGGTATGGGAACTCTGCTCATCAGCAAGATCCGTGAGGAGTACCCCGATCGTATCATGAACACCTTCAGTGTGGTGCCTTCTCCTAAGGTAGAGTGATCATGTCACACTGTTTATTGGTGTTTTTTCCTGTTCTGCCTTTTTATTGCCCTGACCTCTGCGTGTTGTGCCTCCAGGTGTCGGACACAGTGGTGGAGCCCTACAATGCCACCCTGTCTGTCCACCAGCTGGTTGAGAACACAGACGAGACTTACTGCATCGACAACGAGGCCCTGTATGACATCTGCTTCCGCACCCTCAAACTCACTACGCCCACTTACGGAGATCTCAACCACCTGGTCTCTGCCACGATGAGTGGGGTGACAACTTGCCTGCGTTTCCCCGGCCAGCTCAACGCTGACCTCCGCAAACTGGCCGTCAACATGGTGCCCTTCCCTCGTCTGCACTTCTTCATGCCTGGCTTCGCCCCGCTCACCAGCAGGGGCAGCCAGCAGTATAGAGCCCTCTCTGTGCCCGAACTCACTCAGCAGATGTTCGACGCCAAGAACATGATGGCTGCCTGCGACCCACGCCATGGCCGCTACCTGACTGTGGCCGCCGTGTTCCGTGGCCGCATGTCCATGAAGGAGGTGGACGAGCAGATGCTGAACGTGCAGAACAAGAACAGCAGCTACTTTGTGGAGTGGATCCCCAACAACGTCAAGACGGCCGTGTGCGACATCCCGCCCCGTGGGCTCAAGATGGCCGCTACCTTTATCGGCAACAGCACGGCCATCCAGGAGCTGTTCAAGCGCATCTCTGAGCAGTTCACTGCCATGTTCCGCCGCAAGGCCTTCCTCCACTGGTACACCGGCGAGGGCATGGATGAGATGGAGTTCACCGAGGCGGAGAGCAACATGAACGACTTGGTGTCCGAGTACCAGCAGTACCAGGATGCCACAGCTGAGGAGGGAGAGTTTGAGGAGGAGGGAGAGGAGGAGGTGGCTTAAGGCTAAAATCACTCAATTATTTGCCAACTGCACTCGTCATAACTACATCCAACCATCCATCCACTTATTTCACCCCTACTCTGCTCTCTGTTTCTTTTTAAAAACAGTATTATTCTTTCCCTGTTCTCTTATCTCAGTGTTCCCTCTGTTTCCTTTTCTCTCTGCCTCTCCTCTTTCTTCCTTTGACAGTTCCCTTTCCTCCAGCCAGAGTAGGATTCACAACGCTAAATTGTCTCTCCCATCTCAGTGCTCAGATAGAGGTAGCTAACAAAGGTGTGCTTGTGGTCTTTTGTCAGTAGCTTTCTGTTTATGTTCATTTATCATCATCAGTCAAACTGTTCCATACCTGGGCCAAGTATTCAATAAAACTCTTCAACTCGCGCAAATTTGATCACTTGTCTAATTTGGAATTGATTGAAATACATTTGTTGGAAAAACATCCCCTTCTGTGTTCCTTGTGTGTGTGATACATTTTGAACTTTAATATATTTTAAAACTAAATAAAAAACAAAATAAGACAGTTAGCTTTTACACTGTATATTTATGTGTGTAAAGTGTTTGCTGACATACCATTCCAAAAATATACTCCATTTGACTGAAATAGACCAAATCAACAACTTGATGATGATGAGCAGTTCGGGTTCCAGTTTTACTCTTTTTGTCACAGTATGAAGGCAAACCAAAATGGAGACCTGCAGTGTCAAAGATTAGGCAGTTTTGCATAAACACCACAAGGAGGCAGTATGGGATCTAAGAGTTAAGTGTCTCTCTGAACAGGATGTGGATAGCTCATTGTCTCTTTTTTCACTATGAAACCTGTAGCAACAAATGCTCTCTTGACATGTGTCAGAAATACTTATTTATAGGAAAAGCAGAGGATTTTGAGCAAGACACAGCATCCCAGTCAGCTTTCCATGTAGGCTATTATATGATATATAAGGACATAAAGCATGTCTTTTTTTATATAAATCAAGCGATTAACAGATCCTCAACACCAGCTCCAGTGTTCTTGATACACTACAAAATGATCCATAAATTGTGGAGACTATTTGTCTCATGGCTGTGAGTATTAATGACAGTTCCTCTTTATATAATACATAATGTGGCAGCGGTAGTTCTAATGGTTATGTAGAGATTTACCAAATGAAAAATGAGGTGGAGGATAGAAGGGAAATTTCTTAATGCAAATCTCACTAAGGTCACTGGGCAGAAATACTATTTCTATAACTTGATTATTCCTGCAGCTGCTCATGCTGATTTGTGATTTGTGTTTTGTAATTAAAGGCTACTTTTTGACCTGATGGCTGCACATTTTTAAAAATAGATGACAAGATCTAAGTCTTAAAGGAAACAGGGGAAAAATAATCAAAGGACATGTAATGAAAATTTAAGAGAAGTCTATATAAAGGGTTTGGAGAGGTCGTCTCATAACAGACGTCATTCGTACATACACATAGATCAGGAAGTGTTCTGTCACTCTGGTGCTGATTGTGCAGGCTGCTGCTGCTGCTGTCAGACTTCATTTACAGCACTTCTACATCATCGGAATGGCTGTTATCTAACACACCTGCTGAAGACCTAAGATCTCTGCCCTCCTGGACAAACACATGGACACAGACACATCCAGACAGCATGGGCTCCAGACTGAAGTAAGTTAATAATGTCATTTTTGCTCGACTTTCATCATCATCACTCTGCCTGTCAGTCAGTTCTTGTGGTTTTTATTACTTCCTCTCACAACTGCACAGGACGTTTCCTGCAGCAACTCTGTTGCCTTTTTTATGATGCCATACACTTCATGGTAGACTCGTTCTGATTCAAAGTGAGGCAAAATGTTTGTCTGTGTTGCATATGCCCATTTGAATATCTTAATTTAAACACACTTTCTGTAGAACTACCTCTCTAATAGATTTACCTTTGTCTATAAGAGCACATATTTTTCATAATTACCTGAGAGCAAAATCTTCTAGATTTTATGAAATTATGATTTGAGTAATATGATAAATGCAGATTCCCTGGAATGTCTCAGCATTGATGTGCACGTTTTGGTGGGTAACACATTCTAAATATGATCTCACATCAGTGCTGTGAATCTCTTTCCTGTCAGACAAAACCCTGAGCGAACCTTCTACTGGTTCTTTGAAGCAACCTGCCCCGTAGCCAGAGACAAAGGTGAGTCCTCTGTCCCAGCAGCACACCTGGGCCGGGTAGTATTTGCCAGCCTGTTTTTCTACTAGAAGTGTGTTGTCTGCTACAGAACCGTTTAGCTGTGCAAAGTGAATTTGTCAGCAACAGAGAAGTTGATTAAAATTGTTCCTCAAACTCTTCCTGTGACTCTATTCACCTTCTTCTTGTCATTTTCCTACGGACTGTTAACTGCCATCTGAAACTGGCATCAAACATAAAAAGCAACACTAATTTAATGTATGTGTTATAAAATGATAAGATTATATGACATAGTGTATATGAAGGTGTTTCTGCTGAGCTGAGAGTTGCTCATACTTCCTGTCATGTGATCCGAAAAAAACCACACACCCTGTCTAGTCACATTTGAACCAGATGGGAACATGTTATTTGTGTGGTAGACTGAGCAGCTGGGTGTGAGCTGAAAAGATTAAAAACACTAAATACTTTTTATTGACTTGCAACATTTATTTAATGTGCCCATTTTCAATAAGTTGTTGCCACATATATCTATCTTCTCTTCAGACTTTGTTTCTCTAAGAGTACTTAGTAAATAGTTAGTTTGGAGTTTAGCAATGATGTTTATTCATTCATGTATTAATTCTTTTTAATGTTATAGATCCTGGTGTACTGTTTCAGTTTCCAGAGGACTTCAATGATGAGGTAGCCACGCATGTCTCCTGCTCCTGGAAATCAATGATATTTGTGTATATATTGTCATGTTAAAATGATCGTAGCAGCTTGTTTTTCGCCATGCTAGCGGCGTGGCTCTAGGGATTGCAATGTCCGTTGATTGGTCAGTCCACCACTTTGGTTCAGACTGAGATATTTCAACAACTATTGGATGGATTGCCATGAAAGTTTGTACATACATTCATGGTCCTCAGAGGATGAATCATTCCGACTTTGGTGATCCCCTGACTTTTCATGTAGTGCCATCACCTGTTCAAATGTTTAATATGTCCAATACTTTGGTTCATGACAAAATACCTGCAAAACTGCTGACCTTCCCATTACTTACTTTGTGTTTAATTGACATTAACATTGTCACTGTGAATATGTTAGCATGGTGACTTTTAGCTCAAAGCGCCACCATACCTAAGTATAGCCTTACAGAGTCACTAGCATGGCTGTAGACTGTCTTTTCACACTTTTCACTCCCCCCCAGGAGTCTTGTCAAACATTACCCAGGTTCTGCTTCCCGTATGACATACATAGGTGAGTATAAAGTGGCTGGATTGCCATGATTGTCTTTACTCCAGGTTACATTTCTAGCTGGTCAGCTCTTCTATATGTCCACCTCTCACTACATTCATCTGCACAGAGTGAGGGATGGAGTGGCCGTGCAGCATTTCACGTTTGTTTTGACTGACCTTGAGGGATGCCAGCGGTTTGGCTTCTGTCGTCTTACCAACAGCACACACACCTGCCTTTGCATACTCAGGTACATTTGTGTGAATGTGTGCGAGGGGGGTATTGAGAGAGTAATTCTCATGCCAAGTTGAACAATGCCTTTAACACCATGATGAAAACTATTTTTAATCAATTACAGTTATCTTCCATGGTTTGAAGTGTTTTACAAACTTCTCAACAACTTGGCTGATTACCTCACAAAAGGACAGGTGAATTTCCATTGCTTGTGTGTGATCTTTCTGCTCCTATATTAGTCTCTAATCCACACACTCTTGTATGAGTATCATTAACATAACGACCATCATCTTCTCAACAGACCAATGAGATGAAAGAGCTGCTGGCTGCGCTCTACAAGCAGCCCATACCACTGGCAGCTGGATCTGTCACTCTGCAGATGGTAAATATCTAATTAGCCAATGAGACCCAGGAGTCACACTTAACTTTATGGCTGTTTTTGGTCAGTGGTTAGTGTCTTGTGTTTTTTTTCTGAGGGAGAGCAGCTATTGGTCAGCACAGAGGTGCCCCATCCTGTTAGACACCCAGAGGGAGAAGATGGGGTGAGTGCCACAGGAGTTCATGTGGTCTGGAATTACAGCCAAGCAGATACAGACTAACTCCTGCTGGAAAACTTTAGCTGTCTGTGCTTGATGGCTAAACCTGATGTGTGTGGACTAAAACCTTGTCACTCACCCCTCTAATTAAATGTTTAATTCAAACTTAACATGATTCGCACTAACATCTGCCATGCATTATGACCTCTGGAACAGTTAGCTCTATGTATCCATAACCCATGAATAATCCATGATTGTACTGACCCCACAACAAATGTTTTGTCTTACGAGAAATGCCTCCATGTGGATCAAAGCTACAGTTGGTTGTGTGTTGTGGATTTTTGCATTTGAAGAGTTTCATTCCAAAATAAGAAATCCTCCACTTGACAGAAACATGTATCATTCATTCATTTAAAATAATTATATGGCGTAAAATATAGAAAATATTATTAAAGTTGTAATGTATATGATTTCAATCCTGATTGATTTGGCGACAGCCATGGTTACCGTGATAACAGCAAGTGCAGATTAATAATAAAGGTCCAAGAATTCTGGTTTGCATTAGCAGTAAATTATTAAGTGAAGGCAATTTGAATCCAGTGCAGGAATGGCGGACTCCGCCACTAACAATGAAAACTTCTAGTGTATATAGAGAGGTAATTAGAAAAAAATATGACCATAAATACTTTCAAAAATTGGATTAGATTTCATGAAAATCTTAAGGGTTATAACTTTGGAATGAAAACCTAAAGTCTGATCCTGTAACCTGTAATGCACTCATGTCTGTACAACGTTGAAGCCAGCTGACATCAAAAGCCCTTCCAGTTTTCTCATTAACGTTTTGTTTCACTTGTTTCGATCAGGTTCCATACTTCATCGCTCCAGACCCCAGAAGTCTCCCTTCCATCCCTGAAAATGTGAGTATGGAAGATTTGGGTTTTCTCTTAAATCCTACAAAGCAGGTGGGGTTTTGTACACAATACGTTGTCCATTCAAACTGATGTGTGTGTGTGTGTGTGTGTGTGTGTGTGTGTGGGTTTACCAGAGGAACTTGACAGAGCTGATTGTGGCAGTAGATGTGGGGAACCTGCTGCAGCTCTATGCCAGCATGCTGTTTGAAAGACGCATCCTCATCTTTGCCAGCAAACTAAGCACTGTAAGACACACATTTTTGCTCTTCTATTTTTATAGGATTTTATTTACTTCCTGGTACAGAAGCATGTTAACTCTCTGGAAACTCACACTAACCTATAACCATATTTTATTGGCTTACCCCAACTCCTACCCATCAACATTCACCTAACCCCAGTGAAGACAGAGACCACTTTAGCTTCTGCTGAATGCAACTGCTTAAAATAATCTCCATTATGTTGTGTTGGAGTCACACACTGGACACTATATGTGGCCTATGACAGATCACACAGGCAGGCTTGTGTGTCCTGTGTGTTGTTATTGTCTAAAACAGTCCTCCATTTTGTGTTGTGTGTAGCTGACGTCTTGCGTATATGCACTCAGTGCTGTGTTATACCCCATGTACTGGCAACACATCTTCATCCCTGTCCTGCCACCCCACCTACTGGACTACTGCTGGTAAGAAATCTATCTATCTATCTATCTATCTATCTATCTATCTATCTATCTATCTATCTATCTATCTATCTATCTGATGGATTCACACTTTTTTATTTGGTTACAGTGCGCCTATGCCTTATCTAATAGGGGTCCACACCAGTCTATCTGAGGTAAACTACTGATTAAAACTATTTCAGTCTACAGTCACTCAAATACTACCAAACCTATGAATCTACCAAGTGTGTCCCCACAAACTGACCGCCCCAACAGATCACACTGTGTCTCTGTGTCTTTTCTGACAGAGGGTGAGGAGTCGTGGGTTGGAGGAAGTTGTAATTCTGAATGTGGACACAAACACTCTGGAAACCCCCTTTGATGACCTTAAAAGGATACCTTCAGATGTGGTAATAAATACTCTGTGTGTAAATTCATGTGTGTTTGTGTGATTATATATCTCTATATATAAGTCTTACTGTTTTCTCCCACTTTCTGAGTTATCAGAAAGTCCCCCCAATCAACAACCAAACAAAGGCAAAATGACAAAAAAAAGTTTACACCCTGTAGCACCTTTTGCACTTCTACCTCATCTTATCTTGATCGAATGGTGTCGTCTTAATCATTATTATTGAGCAGCAGCAGCAGTTGCTTCAGATTTATATCACA
This sequence comes from Maccullochella peelii, assembly GCA_002120245.1. Lineage (NCBI taxonomy): Eukaryota > Metazoa > Chordata > Actinopteri > Centrarchiformes > Percichthyidae > Maccullochella > Maccullochella peelii. The sequence continues at coordinate 22,210 of LKNJ01001197.1, read as the reverse complement.
CATACAAATGTAAATATTTCTCCAGGTGGCTGGGCTGAAGGTGTGTTTGAAGCGTCAGGCGGTGTCTCCTGGCTGTGGTGTCTCAAGGGCCTTCCTGAAAGCTCAGGCTCTGCTGTTTGGAGGCTACAGGGACGCACTGCAGGCTCACGAGGTCAGTCACTCATAGAAAGGCTTATTGCAGACACATAAGTTTTAAATAATAAAAATGACAACAGTGGAGTTAATATTTATTTATTAGGATTTTTATTAGGTCATTTCAATATGCAGCTCTGCATGTCTATTAGGTCAAGACAGTAGGCCTATGTGTATTTCTTTTGTTGTGCCCATCTCTCTCTCTCTCTCTCTCTCTCTCTCTCTCTTTCTTTGCAGGAGGGTGAAATGTGGTTCAGTGAGGAGCTGTTTCTAGATCACAAGTCTTCCAGTATGAGGCAGTTTCTACAGAGTGCCATTCATTTGCAGTGCTTCAAACAGGTGCACACTGTGCCTCATGTCGTTTACTGCCCTCTGGTGGACAGATACTGCAATTATAACACAAAAGAGGGACTTGTTGGGCAGAGAATTAAAGTGAAATGTTGCAGCTGGTTAATAAATGTCTCTGACACCCTTTGATGCAGATGTGTAATTTAATAGACTAGGTGTTGCGCCTATTCCAGGTTGTTTCAGACCTGGTGTTTCGATGTTTTACACGACCAAAGCCACAGAATTGTTAATTGTTAATATAATTACTGGTAAATCTGTTGTGAAGTCAGTGGGACTAAGTCATCCTCATGATAACTGAGCATTCTTATATATTTTGATAAAATCAAAATGACCAAATATATGTTTTTTTAGTTCATTGATGGCCGTCTGGATATTCTGAACAAAGGAAAGGAACCAGATGATCTCTTTGAGGAGGAGATCCTAAAGCGTGAAACAACTGCAGGTGTGTATCTATGTTTGTGTGTGTCAGTGTTTGTGTGTGTCAAATTTCCAATTACTCACTTATCCTCTGTCCTTTGTAATTTTGTTTATTTTCAGGAAGAAGCAAATCTTATCAACAATTAGTTGGTAATTTAAAGGTAAGTTATTTTCATTTAAACCCTGTTATGATTGTTCCCATCTTGGTGAAAAGTGCAACACAGATGCACTTGTGCTTTTCACAGAAGGGGGGAGGAGCGCTCATCCTTAATATGAAGTCCAAAGCAAACATGAGGGTGAGTACAAGTCAAGGTGTTTCTGCTGGGAGGAGGGCAAGTGAATTCAGTCTGCATTACCAAAACAACTCTCTTCCTAATCTTTTTAATCTCTCCCAGGCCAAAGGTCTCGCCAAGTCTGGTTTGAAAAACCTGCTGATGCACAAGGTGGGTCAGCATTTATGTGGGTACGTGCTTCGACTGAGTCAAATTCTGCTGTGGTTTTATTGTGATACTTGTTCCTTGTGTGTGTGTATTGCAGACCCACAGTGAAGAACACACCCTTCAGAGAGGAGGATCGGTGTCACACCGCCGTGCCCAATCTGACTGCTTGCAGAACCGCCTGCCAATCACACAACACTTTGGGATGGTGAGATCTGTCTCAAAACAAACCTGTATCTGTTTTAAATATTTTATAAAATTAGAACAGACACTATCCACACATATCCTCATCATTACCTAATCTAATCTAATTCTACTGTCCTATACTGCTTCTTTGTGCTATTTTGCCCCTTTATTGCTCCATTTCTGTTGCTTTATGTGATTCATCCCAACATCTGTCACTTGTATTGGGGGAATGTTGCGTTGCTATCCCTTTGCTTTGTTACTCTATGTTGCCTCATGTCAGTCACGTCCCCGTCGACCTGTTCACAAACTTAGGACTCACAGAGACAAGGAGAACACGAAGGACACTGAAGATACATGGGATGGGTGAGAGTCAGAGAGAAACCCGAGAGATGGAGAAATGTGGAAAACCCAGGAAAAACGATAAGACTACACAGCATGCATTTTCTTGTTTGTGCCATTCTGTTTTGTTATCTTTGTGCATCAGAGCTGTGTCGGGGCCTGTGGACGAGCCTGATTCTGAGCTCCAGAAGGATGAAGAAGAGGGGGAAGATTCACTGCTGTGTGATCCAGAGGAGATGGATCTGCTTGGGGAGATCTTTGACACGCTCAGCTCCCGCAGCTCCCACGAGCGCGGCCTGTTGTACGGCACACGCAGCCTTGATTTGTTTGGACCAGACAGTCATGACTATATCACGAAGGTAAGAAGATGAGGATCTGACACACACACACACACACACACACACACACACACATACACAAATGTGATTTCTGGTCTAACATCGGCTGTTGTGTTTTCCAGCATGGTTTTCCAGGCAACCCCAGCCAGGAGAGCCTGTCTCTGTCCATCAGCGGCAGTGGCAGCCTGCACAGCTGGAATCTGGAAACCACAGAGGAGCTGTCAGACCTGACGGAAGACTCTGATTGGCTGTGCTTGGACGCCAGCGTACCAGAAGAGGAGGGGACAGAGAGTCTGCTGGCACTGTGTGAAATGGGGGAGCAAGAAAGCAGACAGAGGGAGGGCAGAGAGAAACAGGAAGAAGTGAAGGTAGCAATAAATGGGAACCAAGAAGAAGAAACAGACGACAGAAATAACTTTAAGGAAGTGAAGTTAGAAGAAGAGAGAAAGACAGATGTTGAGGACAAGAGAGTGACTTTTGGAGAGGACCCTGTGAAAGAAATGGCTGAGAAGCAAGAGGATGAAAGGCTGAAAGAAAAGAGGGAAGATGAGCAAAATCAGAGTGAAGAGGTAGTTGAGGGACAAGAGGCAGCAAAAGGGACCAATGAAATGCAGAAAGGTTTAGCAAGAGAAGAAGAGGGGAATGAGAACCAGCAGGTGACAGGATCATTAAACAAACTGACAAAACTGAATCCCCATCATCCCAACGTTGTCGAGGAGCAGCAAGGACAGGAGAAAAATCTGAAACCTAAAGCTTCTCCTGGGCCTCAGAGTCTCGTTGTTGACCCTGAACCTCCAGCAGGTCAGGAAAAAGGCAGCGAAGAAGCAATAAAGAAAGTGGAGCGGGAGATGAGGCAGACCCCCTCTCCTCCTAAAGTGCCATCTGTTCTAGCACGCTTCCAGTCTCAGGTGCATAGCCAGGGCTTTCAGGTGAAGTCCAGGACCAAGGAATTGGCTGAACATGGGAGACCTTGCAACACGTTTTGGAGCAGGGAGAATGCACAAACACACCCGCCATGTGACTCAAATATATCAGAAGAGAACAACCGCTCAGAGGAGCATGAGGAGGAAGACCCGCCTCCAATCAAAGTTTCTGAACTGAAGAAGAAATTTGAAGCTTAATGGACAAGGCTGGTGACATTCTAGTTATTCTTCTTACTGTCAACAAATGAGAGGACCGACAAAAAGACTATAATGAGCAATGTGTATGTTTGTCTCTCAATACTTTCAGATTATTCCTGTCTGTGACTCTCAGCCCCAACCCATATGTTGCTTTTGAAGTTCTTGAAAAATGGAGTAAATAATGCATTTGTTGGGAACTATTTTCAGCCACAGATTTGATGTGCTAATATTTACAGCAGCAGGACGGTGCATGTGGGATTGAGTCGAATTAAACTTCAGTGTGTTCATCGTAATGAAGGAACATGTCAGCCAGTGACACTGTGTAGCTCACTGATGTGTTTTTAATAGTTTTTTGGCCAATTTTTTTTTTTGTTTTGGGTCTTTTCATGGGATTTGTTGACAATAAGAAAAAATTGAAAATCACCAGACATATCCTCTGGGGCACAAACTGGCTGGCAGGCCACCTTGCCAAGATTTAGCAATACTGAAACAGATTTGTTTATTTGTCTGAATATTGTATACTGCACTTAGAATTAAGGCAACTAGGCAGCATGGTTGAAATAAATACATTCTCTAACAGTGAGGACAATGAATGTTTTGCATATCAGCTACTGTATGATGGCCCATTTGTCAATGATACATGAATATTTTCTACATGTGTATGTGTGTGTGGGAGATATGCACTCCATCATCTACTTCCCAACAAAAACTGACAAATTCTGAGGATAATTATATAACTTAAACTTAAAACCCTAATAAACATTTTGAACATCAGTCAACTCCCCTTGCTTTCAATGCTTCAAGACAAGGGACAGAAAGAGAGTCGTAGCAATGGGTGTGCACATTCCTGGTTTATTAACAGAACACCTTGTGTGCCATAAATACTGGTTTTTATGTTTTTTTAATAAATTGAGCTTCTCAGAGCTTGACATAAAAGTGCATCACAATCATTATCAGTGTTTTAATCAATGTCCTTCATATCTGGAAATAGTGTAAAACGCAATGATTTATATATAAATTCACAGAACACACAGTACAGTAAATATACACTCACCTCAAAAATACAAAATATACTTCAGCTCATGTGCCTTATGTGCCAGAATAAAAAGGGAGTGACTTATTTAGATAAGGAACATGACAGAAACTCAAATGACACGCATTTACTCTTTTCATGCAGTGGAACAGGTGATCTGGCAGTCTGATCAGTCTATTTGTTATCACCAAGAATGAAAAGGTACGGCCAGAAACGGTGTTCAGTGTGTCTGAAGATATCTGGTGCAAAACACAGAACACCCCAGAGGACAGCATCACAACAACATCAGAAAACAGGAGGTATCAATCCACAGGTTTACACAGTGACGGGGGGGTGAAAGTGTGTTAGGCCACTTCTATACATTCATCATATGAGGCGTTCTTCTTTGGGCAACGGTAGAGGCAGGCCAGGTTTTTCAGAACCCGCTGCTCCTGTCTGTTTCCTCTCCTCTGCACTGGGCCTGTATGTTCCCTCCATCCTCCTTTTCTTTCTGATCACACACAGCAGCAACAGCAGAGCCAAGCTGAGCAGAGACAGCACGGCGGACACAAACACTGACACTGTAGTTGGGATTAACACCTGCATCGCCATGGTGACAGAAAGCTGGGGAGGGAATCACACACACACACACACACACATACACACACACACACAGGCCAGGCTGTCAGAGGGGTCGGTAAATGTATAACTCCAGATAAAACCATTGATGATCATCTGAAAATAAATAAATAAATAAATAAATAAATAAAAAGCTCAATCAGGGGTTGATCAAATGGGTCTCATCGTGAGGAAAAGAAAAGAGGAAACACATAATTTAGGTTAGTCAGCATTAACTAATAGGAGTTCTTTAGGGCATTCCCTCAGAAATCAATCACTTTCTGACCTCACCCCTTTCGATTTTAACACATTTTTTCCTACATATTAACCTACATGAGAGAGTGTTAGAATGGGGTTTGATTAACCAGAATGACCAACCATTCAGGAGACAGGGGGCCTCAAAGTTGACCCATATTGGACTCACACATAAACATATCATCATCACCATCATCTCAGGTAAATGTATAAAGTATGTGCAAGACTAAATAAAGTAGGGCTGCAAAAAAGTAAAATAACTCAATATTGATTAATCTGCAGATTACTTGCCTGATCCATTGAAGAATGATTTGGTCTATAAAATATCAGAACATTGTAAAGAATGTCCATCACAATTTCCTACGGCCAAGTTGACATATTCAGATTCCTTGTTTGTCCGGCATGTGCTGTAACTGTCTGCACCTAAAAACCCCACAGCTGGATGACCTGAGCGACATGAAAGCAACTTAACGGTCAAGGAAATGCTTCTTTCAGTCCTCTGAGAGCTTTGAATACCAGGAGAAAGATCCTATCAACTAACACTGACTGGAAGACAGCTAAAATGCTTAAGAGGAGAAATTATGTCTCTGCCAGGACTTAGTCAAGATAATAACTGCAGTATTTTGGAGAAGTTGAAGACGAGTCCCGCTACAATTCTCCTTGAGAAAAAAATGGCACTACATTATCTTCTTCAATATAATTTAGCAACACCAGAAAGTATCAGCTTTAAAGTTAACACAGAGTTCACAGCCGGGCTGTTTTTTTTTTTGGACTGCATTACATTCCTTAAGGGTGTTTAAGTTTCTGCTCAGCGAGTGTATTATTGCCAAAAGTACAACAAAACGTCACTAAAGGTTAGCCTAACAGTAGTGGAGGTAGAAAGAGATAAATATTGATTTATAGGCTTCTGTGTGAGCAGAACAATCAATGCATGAAAAGCATTAGCGCTGAAAGGATTAGTCGATTAATCTATCAAGAGAAAATGAATTGGCAACTATATTTTGAGTCACATTTTGAACAAAAATACCAAAAATGTGCTTGTTCCAGCTACTCAAATGTGAGGATTTGCTGCTTTTCTTCCTTTTATATAATAGTAAATTAAACGTATTTAGGCTTTAGACATTTCCAGACAATTGGGACTCTGGGAAGCTGTGATTGTCAGTTTTCTTTATTTTCTGACACTTAACAGACAAGGCCAACAAGAAAATAGTCAGCCGATTAAAAGTTAATGAAAATAATTGTTGGTTGCAGCCCTGAAATGCTGAAAACTTAAATGTAATAAATACATTACATCTTTACTGTGCCTGCATTGCTAAAATTAGTCTTCTAATTGATCCTTCACAGATCATAACCTTTGTGACTGGGATGAGTGTAAACGAGCCTATAAATTCATGTAATGTAATATGTGTACATGGACAAGCAACACCAATGCCACAGAATAAGCCCTGTTAGACACCACAGAGGTAAGAAAATACTTCTGAATATAATGATGCAGTAGACGGAAGGTAAGAAAATACACTAAACTCACCACAAATGTCCTTTTACGATACAGATACAGGTCATTTGTCTCGTGTAAAGAAACACCGTTTACCCCATTCACACTCCGAAAAGGCCAGTTTTCTCCTTAATCCTCGATAAACTAATCACACAAACATTGACACACCCACCAAAGTTTTATATTGCTACAGGCGGACGGCGGAATGCAGCAGGTCCTGCTTCACCTGTTTAACCGGTGCCTTCTCAGTTCCGGTGAGGCTGCTGCTGCTGTTAAATGACAGCTGAAACCTCTGATAGGTAAAGAAAAGAAGGAGCTCCTGCTGGCTCTCTGACTCATGGAGACGCTCAGAAACGGTTTCGGTTGTAGCTCGACTCGTAGGGCTACGTGTTGTTTTCTTTTGAGGGGATAAATGTGATAAATTCAGTGACACATTGTGATAAATTACCTTCCGGTTATTGAGCGTCCAGGTGAGGTGACCGACGGGCCCTGTGGTGACTCCTGGTTCAAAGCAAGATGCTCCGGGAAACCGACAAAACTCATAATCCAGTCAGGGGTCGATGTGTTCGCGGCATAGCAGAAACTATTTTTCCCACGCTCACCAGTCTACCTGTCCATATGCAAATGAGCCAGGTCACGTGTCCCATCTGCGCCAATCAGAAACAGCTGCTTCTCTCTCTCTGTGTCTCTCAACTTCAATGCAATTCCATTCAATATGCTTTATTGGCATGGATGTAACACAGATAATATTTCCAAAGCGTCAGGTAATAATGAGAATAAAAAATAAAAATAAAGGTACAATTCATAAAATCAAGAAAATAGCAGAAAACGTATATACACATATGTGAGACTGTGGAAGTGTGTGTTGAAGTTTAGTGTGTGTGTGTGTATGTGTCTCTTCTTTTTTTGCCATTAAATAGTCCACGTTTTAATATTTTCTTGTCGTTTTTTAAATTTTCTATTTATTTTAACACAAACCACAGAGCTCAGTACAGAGAGAATTTGGACTGATTGTGTTTGCCTTGACAAACAGATCATTAATCACTCTGATATCATGAAGGGTTAGGTTTAATAATTAGAGAGAAGAGGCCTTGTGCAAATTTAGAAGGCTGCTGTTTGTCAGCTGAGGACAAGGCTCTCAAAGGGGAAGAAATCTAAGATTAACTTGTCCTGTATACATGGAAAAATGGGAAAGTACTTGTGGAAGACAACAAGATGTAAAGCCATGTTACTGTTTTGAACTTTGCCTACAGAAGGTTCACTGTTGCTATACATGTGGCTGACTGATAACTGTTCACTTTCTGTTTCTTATCTATAAATGTGAATTAAAATACTGCTAGTAAGTTACAATTAACTGGAGTTAAAGTAAAATTACTAACTTTAAAAAAAAATGCTAAATGATTATACAAAAAGATTATGGCTATACCGCACTTCCAGTTTGAATGTTGTTTGAAGGAATAGTTTGACATTTTGGGAAATATACTTATTTGCTTTCTTTTCAAGACTTAGATGAGAAGATAGATACTGTTCTCGTGTCTGTCTGTTAAATATGAAGCTACAGCCAGCAGCCAGTTAGCTTAGCTTAACACAGACTGGAAACAGGGGGAAACAGCTAGCCTGGCTCTGTCCAAAGTTAACAAAATCCATCTATCAGCACCTCTATGAGCTCACTAATTTACATGGTATAAGTGTAAAAACTACACAATGTGGTTTTATGGGGGGTTATGAGCCACGCACAGTCATTTCCTGGAGTCGCCACAGTGAGGAAAAGGCCTTATGCTAGTTTGGCTGTTTCAGCTGAAAACAATTGGCTTTCTGGCCTGGCCTACTTTCAGTATTACTAATCAAACAAAGACTCCTGACGTGCAGAACAAAGACACACTATGGCTGCTCTAGGCTGAACTAGAGCTTATCAGAAGTTAAAATGAAAATAAGAATGAGTCACCCAGAATAAAACCTTAGAGGAAAGACATAATGTCCGTTTTTATCAATGACTTACACAGTGAAGCTTCCTTTTATTAGCAGATCTTTTCATGACAGTTGTGAGTATTATTCTGCTGTTGGATGTGAGTGCTAAAAGGGTAAGAAATCTAAGATCACTATATTAATGAATCATTAGGTAAAAACAGGTAATAATTAACAACCACTTTCTTCATAAGTCGTTCCTGATTAGCTCTGAACCAGAAGCCACTCATTCATTTCTAATTACTTAATAATTAGTTACTCTGTTTGTGCACCCCGAGGTAAAATGGTACATCATACCGAGTAGGATAGTTACAATGTAGTAATGTAGATATTTTATGAAAGTTTTGATTGGATTAAAATAGTTTAATAGTTAGGGTTAAGTAAAGTCCAATTAAAATGTCTATTCTGTTCCAGAAAACAAAAGTGTAATTTTAGAAAACATCATAAATGCAGAATAGCTGTTTTTCTGTAATTTTGCAGTAAACTGTATGTTTAAAAGTCAGTCAAACATGTAAACCTGCATTGATTTTCTACTGTTTATCTTTTTCCTCAGAGCAGAAATATCAAACAGTTTCTCAACTGCTGCTGGGAAATCATGTGTGTTTGTGTACAGAAACACTTTGGGAGGAGGACAGATGAGACAGTAGTGAGGTGAAGTGGAGGTGTGGGGAGGAGAGTGGATGAAAGGATGGTGCTGCAGAGCGACAGTCTACAATGACAGCAGATCAAGTAGGAGGATGAGTAGGACTCTGCTGTGGCTGGTGGTCTCTCTGGCCTGTGCCTCTCTCACTTTTCTGGCTGATGGAGCTCCATTGTAAGTAGACCAGCCTTACCTTTACACATTCCCCCTGAGTTTGAATGAATTCATGGAAAACCGAGCTAAAATATACTGTTGTTTGCTTGTTTGCTCAGTTTCCTGATATTCAAATTGTTATTGGTTAAACTGTAATAGAAGCAACAACAATATCAGTGTCTTAAATAATAAGGAGCTGTAGTCCAGTTTGCAGTTTGTGTTACATTAGTCAAGGTAATGTGGTCTTTCAAATGCCAGTAAGTTCAGTTTTGTTCAGAGTTTGCACAGTGATGCATTACGCCAGACACATCAAACAGAGTCCGGAAATGTTGCACTGATCCAGTGCTGGATCTCAATCAAGATAATCAATAGATTACTCATTATGTGTGAAGTCCATGCTGGAGCTCATGGTCCTCATCTGAGCAAATATGTTGTTTTTCTTTGGTAATTTGGATGAATTAAAACTTTAACACACAGGCTCTTAGGCAGTGGTTCTCCACCGGGGGCTTGGGACCCCTCAAAGGGTCCCAAGATAAATCTGAGGGGTCACAAGATGATTAAAGGGATGAGTAAAAGGAAAAAACATATTTTTTCATGATTTTCTCTCAGTTTTGCTTTGTTTGTTGTGAAATACTGTAAATGTTCCCCTCTTCAGACACACAAAAATTATTCAAATGAATCAAAATTTAAAGGAAATCTCATTCTCACGCCCTCAATAAGCTGTGACATGATGAATGAAGACAAATGCACATTGTCCTTTATTTTTAAGGGTCACATGCAAAAAAACCTTTGCACAAATAAACAAACAAATGCATCTGTAAATCATGTGTATAAACAGTGTCAAACCTCCATTACTATGTGTGTGGTTTATAGTGCCTCAAATACATATTATGTCCTGTTTGTATCTTGCTTTTACTTTTATTATGCCTGCCTCAGAAAATGGCCCTCGGGTATAAATAAAGTTTTTTTGAATTGAATATAGATCCAAAGAACATGTTTGTCAGTAAGTACATCTTAAACAGCATGTTCTCCTTTCTGTTCAATGACTGCGCTCTCTATCTTTCTCTCTCACTGCTGCTCTGCAGGAAGGTGATGTCTGCCCCCAACTTGTTGCGGGTTGGAACAGCAGAAAACATCTTTGTGGAGTGTCAGGACTGCAC
>LKNJ01001196.1:0-102414 GCA_002120245.1 Maccullochella peelii | reverse complement strand
ACGTTAGATTAATTGCGCACTCGAAATATAGGGGCGGCTAGTTTGACCAAGCAAACGCGAGAGACGGCTGGCTTGACTGCAGTCATAAGTGGAGGCTGCTGTATAAACAGATAATGAATGACAATACAGTCATGATAATATAAAATATGTCTTAATAGAAGAAGTTGGAATTGCTGACGAATACTGTACATTAAGAAACACTTAAAATGTCCATATATCTGTTTACAAACTACATTTATAGCATGTTATAAACCATTTATTAAATGTTTGTATATCACTTATGAATTCTAAATAGGGGGACTGAAAGTAAAGTGTTACCAGTTGAACATTTATTTGGATATTTCTGTCGAGAACAGATTTGTCGTAGAGAGATCAGGGTCTATGTGTCTTTCACCCAGACTTTGTGACACTGTACTTTGGGGGATTGTATAACTTAGACAAAGTAATACTAAAAGTCTGTAGCGTCTATAGCGTCGCTATATAATTTTTTGTTACAGTAATCAACAACTATTTAGCTTGGAACAAACAACACAGTGTGATTTTGCAATTTGCTAAAAATGTAATATTTGTCCAGAGGGTAGCGCTGGAGCAAAGGGAATGGGATCATTAAAACTGAAGGGTTTATCCCCTTGGCAACATGAAAGGGCTCAACATTAGCATGGTTGTTGCTGTCACGTAAGTTGTCGTTTGGCCTGAGGGTGGAGCCAAAGCAAATCTCATGTAGTGTCCAAAATGTAAAGAGTTCATCCTCTGGTGAGCATACAGTAAGTGTGATCAGTTTATTTCATGGTGATCCGCTCATTAGTTGTCGAGGATGATGGGGACAATGAATATCCATTCCAAATTTAGTGTAAATTTTGCCATAGATTTTTAAGATACCTATGATACCTTGTGATGCACCTAATTGGTGGTCAAATGGAAATGTTGGTCTAGTGGTAGTGTAAGATGAAAGGTAAGGGGGTCATGAAGATCATTAGAAATCATCCTCTGGGGACAAAGAATATCCATTTAAAATTTCATGGCAGTTTGGCAAACAACTGAAATATCTTGCTTTGGCCCATGGTATGGCTAGGCAATATATTTCATTATTCTTGCAACGAAGAACAAAACATACACATATGTTTCTGTGATGGGTATATCCTCCCCACACTCCAGTATGACTTATCAACCTGCCTGATTAATATGTTACAGGCATTCCTATCAGCTACATGAAGATACAGCTTTCATGACACTGTTGAAGTCAGTGGTGATTTTTCATCTCCACAACTTGAAAGAATATGTTACAAAATAAATATGTAGACCGTTCAACAGTGATCCTATTACAATCATCCAAATATGGTTTAAAGCTCGATTGACATAAAGTCTGCCAAATCTCTGCCTATTACCCTCTGCAGCCCTCCCCTTGTCTTCAGGGGCCTCAGTCTTCATAATGTGACATGTCTTATAGTTGAGGACAACAATCTTTTAGGGGCTGAACCTCTAATTAGATTTCCTCTAATTAGAAGACACTTCAGTTGGGAAGTTAGTGACGTTATTTTTACCAAATAAATTCAGAAGTCGTGACCTAAAATTATCTGATGACAGCACAGGGTGGCTTTTATTTAAGTTGAATTGTTGGGTCTCAAAGCTAATGAGTCACACATGATCCTAATTGACAAGAATAGGCTAAAACTGCCCTGAATTTTAAAATGAACTAATTCCCCCAATACTTTAGGCCTGCTAAATCCTTTGCTTCCACCTGTTACCTCAGCATCATTGGTGCATCATACAGTATAGTTGTTTTACAGATTACAAAGGAGAGGAACTGACTTAGTGGTTACTTTTAAATTCCGAGGTTGCACTTTCTGGGACAGGCAGCCATTTCTTCCCTCATCTCCTATTCCTGTATCACCCAGTGCACCCTGGCAGTCTGTAAGGTGAGGCACTGGGGCAGATTCTGGATAGCTTTAATGTCTAGTGTGAAAACAGGATGAGGCCCTTTGGCTGAGACTACATATGCAGCCTGACAAGTCTGATCTTAGCTCCAGTTCTGCAGTTAGCCTCTCACCTCATCAACAAGACGACCTATTCATCACGTCCATTAAAGAATTAAGGGAACATTAAGGCCTCTAAACATCTCTTTTAATCAAAACCACATTAATCCTTCTCACTATACCTGCTAAAAGCAACATTCCCTTAATCTTCCACGTCTTCCTCCAGCAGGTGTTACTACCCCGTTTCCTTGCCATGATGCCCATGGGCAGCGCCTTACATTTACATCATGCTGCAGGCATGGTCAAGTCTGCTGCATGTTTGCTCGCTCAAAGTCAAACGTTCTAGTGAAATCTACCAAATCGACAGATTTTTACAGAAATCTATTAAACTCACATGAAATGCACATTTGCAGTCAGTGCAGTTAAGTCATAGCAATGCTTATTCCTAGCCCCATGATACTTTGCGTGAATTATAAGAACGACCTTTTACTAATTCCTTTCTCTGAACCAGCATCTGCGAGAGTTAGTGTTATTCTGCTACAGGTGTATTCCCTCTTAGAGATTTTTGGGAAATAAATGATCCATATAATGGCAATTTGTCATTTTTACACTTTACTTTCGTATATTGAATAAAAACAAATGAGGTATAACGTGTTAATTAGTGAACTTTAGAAGCACTGGTAGGTGGACAGAGCCAGGATAGCTGTTTCCCCAGCTGTTTCCAGTCTTTGTGCTAAGCTAAGTTAGCTGGTGGTAGGTTCATATTCATATTTAACATATGGACATACCCCCTCTAAAGCGAGATTATGTAGCTTTTGCTGAATAGCAGCCACTGTGGCCAGATTGTTCATCAAGAAATAACCGGAATTTGTGCACATAATTCACGCAAGGTATCATGGGGCTAGGAATAAAGTGGATTTGCTTTCAAAGCCATTGCATACAAACTCTAAATGCCACTAAACATGTCTCCTGCAGAAGGGAGTTATCTTTCCCATCAGATATCAATGCATAGAGACAATGGATTACTGACATTGTTGGTTGCAGGAGAATGCAACATACAGCCATCAGAGCTTTGTTTTATATTTTAATTAAAGCGTCCCTTCTTCTAAGCACAGTGTCAGTAGATAGCAGATGCCCAAGTTTAGTCAAAAATTCAGCACTCTGTTTTTGGCTTGCTAAGCTGCTTGTCATCCACAGATGTTGACTAGCAAAGGAGAGCAGCTTGACAGCTGAAGTATTGCATGTAGTTTTAACACTCAAAGTGGAAACAAAGCAATATAAAATCCCGTGGTAAGCGTTTTCCCCATTGTATCACCATTCTGCTAAAGTTTTCACAAACCACTCTGACCATTCCTTTTTAAACATACCCATAAAAGTGTCCCGCTGGCAGAGAGACATTACCTTCTCAAACAGCTTCAGCTGACAGGACTACCTACTATATAAAACAGAACAGAAACCTGCCTGGTGATTTGTATGTCAATTTGTCCCATTTTACGCGTGAAGATGCATGCTCAGTGCTGTTTCAGCTCACGGATGGTTGACGTGAACAGATGTTAGGGATGTTAGGGTACTACTATTTTCAATTCACATGTGAGAGGTTGAGAACAGACCGATTTGTGCTTACCGTAGAGCCTCTACTCACATGTAACATCGGACACCTCATTGGATTTTATGCATGTGTGTGTACATCATTGCTATTGCATGCAGGGAGGCAAGCGTTACAGAGAACAATCTGACAGGCTACAGACACTACCCACATCTATGTTATCCCAGTCAATAAGGACATACTATTGTGCATATTGAAGGTGCTCCAACCTTGGGCTTGTGCTATATGTTTAGTCACATTTACTGGCAGAATATGAGGACAGATTGCTGTTTTAAAGTCAAAATGTGTATGTAACTATAGCAAATGAGTGACAGCAGCTGTCTGTAATTCAGTGCTATTTGAAACCACAGGCTTTATAGTGTATATTCTATAGTTATTGATGTGTGTGGTTGTACTTACAGTACTTCTGTCTGTGTCTGCATCATTTTCAGTCTTCCTCTTGAACTTACCAACTTCCAATACATCCCTTTTACTATTGATTGTGTGTAGTTTGTAGCTGGAATATCAATACCACCCTCATATCTGTCAGTTAAATATGAAGCCACAGCCAGCAGCCTGTTAGGTTAGCTTAGTTTAGCTTATAGACTGGAAACAGGGAAAAACAGCTAGCATGGCTCTGTATGTCCGAAGGTAAGAAAACCCACTAACCAGCAGATCTAAAGCTCACTAATTAACATGTTATATCAGTAGTGTAAAAACGACAATTTATAGTCTTACAAGGGGTTATGTGTGGAAGTTTTTCTTGGCCAGGGGCAGTGATTTCCTGGAGTCTCAGCTGGTTGCCTGGCAACCTCATAGTGACAACAAGCCCGGCCAAGAAATAGTCCCACAAATAATCCTCTGTAAAACCACAACTTGTCATTTTTTCACTTACGTTTTTGTATGGATGAAACAAACAAGACACAATGTGTCAATTAGTGCGCTTTAGAGGTGATGGTTGGCAGATTTTGTTACCTTTGGACAAGCAAGTTTCCACTTTTTACGCTAAGCTAAGCAAACTGTCTCCAGACATGAGAGTGGCATCAATTTTCATCATCTAATTCTCAGCAAGAAAGACAATAAGGATATCTCCCCAAAATGAGATAAATGTACTTGGCTGGGTAAATAATAATAAAGCAAAAATGAGGTGAACTATTTTGAACACATCTCCCTAATTTCTTCGCCTCTTTTTCGAAATAAGTCTAATGACTTCTCTAAATCACGCAATCTTACCCCCTCACAATGATTCTTTTACAACGTGAAGAGGGTCATGTACTGTGCATAATTCACATTAATCTTTTTCTAAGTTACGTTTTCAGCTTGACTATGTATGCACGCTAACTTTTTTGATGAGAATTCAGGGTGTCCTTACACATCTTACCTCCTCCTCAGAATGTGTAGAGTTGTCATAAGATGGAGTCGCTCAGAGGGCTTTAATGAACTGAATATTTTTCCAGAGAGCTTGTTTCTGTTTTGTCCCTATGAAGCAGAGTACCACTCACATCACTAACTTTGAACATCCTGTAATGTTGCACGCCATCTTTCCGCTGTATTTTACAGTCATCTCTTGTGTCTGCTGGCTCGCAGCAGAGTGTGGATATTGCAGGGATGAGGTGGCATTCAACCAACAGTTAGTGCCACATAAAGCCTTTGTCACACCTAAACGGCTCCGTCTCCCAAAGCCAGAGTGAGATAAGCACTGCCCATTCATCTGTAATGATGTGGAAGCAAGAACCAACTGAACTGAGTTGAGAGGGAAAGGCTAACTCTGACACAGTGTGGATGGCTGAAAAGGGTGGAGGGCCAATGAGGTTTGTTTGTTCACTCCTCAGAATGATGTGTGAACATGCTTTTATTTATTTTGTGTTCTCTGTGGATTCAGGTTGATTATAAGACAAGTGTTTTACACTTACACTGTAATTATCTGCAAAATATGAAGCAGGGGCCACAATACACCATGGTCATTGAAAAAGTTTCCCTTTGGACTGCAAATTAAGTTTTTGCAACCAGACCGAATATTCTTAGATACCTAACCCTGCCAATTCACATGCTGTTTGTAAGCTTTTATTCTCAGGTAATAATTGCAAAACCCAAAAGTTCATTTTGGAGTTCATGTTCAACTTCTAAATCTGTATTTCCAATATTTCTATATAGCTAAATGCTAACGTCAGCATGCTAACATGCTCACAATGACAATGCTAACATGCCGATGTCTAGCAGGTTTACCATGTTCACCATCTTAGATTAGTGTGTTAGCATGCTAACATTTGCTAAATAGCACTAAACACACAGTACAGCTGAGGCTGATTGAAATGTTATTCATTTAGCTGACATAACAGTATGTCTGGAAACACTGCACAACTACATGATACAGGACACTAGATGACCACATAATAAAAACAAACAACATGCAGAACTTCATTCTAGGTGGAGTCATGATCCAGTCGCCCATTACTAACACTGATGAAACAACACTGGTGAAACAACTTCACCGTAAGTGGTTAAATTCTCACTGACAATATATTCAGGTTCAACTATCTTCAAGACCACTAAATCACATGACATTACTTGGTGCCTGTTGTGGTAGACTAAATAACTTTAAAATAAAAAAAATAATAACTTTAGCCTTGGGTTAATATTAATGTACCACAAAGGAGTCCTCTGCAGTCAAGTGTCATTATTCCTTCTTTTTTGAGCTAACAGACACTCCATCTTAAGTAAATATAATATTGCCCTCGTGTGCCTTTTTAAACACACTGACAGGGCTTAAAGAGCACACCTATTCACACACACTGACTCAAAACTGCAACCTGTCTGTGTTTTCCAGGTGTTATTGGCTTCCTGACTGCAGCTCTGGACCCATCAGGAGTTCCAAAGGAAGACGGATGAGACCACAGAGTCTACCTGAGAATGCTACCTGTCCCTCTGCCTCACCATGTCACCCAAGGAAAACTCTTAACCTGTCCCCTTCCACAAATCCTCTTTTTGCCTTTGTTTTCTCCCATAACCCACTGAGTTTGTGATCCCTCTCTACACCCAGCTGAAGTCCTAGTGATATGACTAAAAGAGCCTTTATTTTGGACATGTTGTTTTTTCCTCTCAATGCTGCCAGCCACCAAGGCTATGGTGGAAAGCGTCATTATACTTCTCAGCAGGTTGCTAATCACTGTCTGCTGTGGCTCTTGGGATTAGTGCTACACCTCACCCTTTCCTCATGTCAACGAGTTGACCTGAAACACCCCATAGTATCCACAGGCTATGGAAAGATACGTGGTATCAGGAAGGAGCTCAACAATGAGATCTTGGGCCCTGTGGAACAGTACTTAGGTGTGCCATATGCCACCGCACCTGTTGGCGAGCGCCGCTTCCAGCCTCCTGAAGCTCCAGGCTCCTGGCAAGAGATTCGCAATGCCACGCAGTATGCACCAGTGTGTCCCCAGAATGTGCACGGGGTTTTACCTGAGATCATGCTACCAGTGTGGTTCACAGACAACCTGGATGCTGCAGCGACCTATGTTCAGAACCAGAGTGAGGACTGCCTTTACCTCAACATCTATGTACCCACTGAAGATGGTGAGTGAGACAAAACTCTCATACTAGATATAGGAGGAGATGAACTTAGTCTTGACCTCTTAAACTGTTCTTTACATTTAGAATCAGTCAGAAAAAGGTCAGGTCACATCTGTCTCTTTGCGCCAAACCCATAGAAAAGATTATTTTGTGTCACAGCTGTTTCAGAGTGTAAGAACAGCTTGTGCTTTTCGATCCAATTTTATATTTGTGTCATTGCTCCCGTACTCCCCAGAGTAGTGTCATTCTGATCAGTTAGTCAGGATTATATTCAGTGGAGGAAGAGCTCTTAAGCTGAGCCAAAAGACAACCAGGAGATTACCAAAGAATATATTCTCTGATAATCTCCTGGGTTTGTATTAATGTCAGCTTCAATTACTATTGGTTATTGAGTCTAAACGTTTTCTAGATGTTCATACTAGCATAGTCACATGTGTAATCTTTTTGTGCTACTGTTAAGCAATTAGATACATTTTACTTTTATTGCTCTTATATAATTAATTTTTTTAAATTAACATTTTATCAAATATTCAACATTTACACAGAACATGCTCTACTAACTCAGTGCTTTTTGTAACCAATTAGCCACATTGTGACATGCTACATTTTAGCTTGACTAACACTAAATTGTTTAAACCATGCATGAACTTTATATCTTCATAAAACTTATTGTGTCTTGCTAACATTAACCTTTTGCATGAGAAATGCAGAGTAAGTTGCATTTGTTTTGAGTGACTGAACACAGTGAACCACTGATGTAGTAAATGAAACAGTGAATCGTTGACACTATTAACATTTTGTTACTTCAACCAGAAGAGGATAATCTCTCCAACAAATTATTCACAGACACAAGTCCCTGCATTGAGAAAGTTTTCCACAAACTGTGAAAACACTTTTCTTTTATTGTGTTGTGTCTTATATTCTATTAATTTCCTGTTTATAAAATGTGTCAAACTGTAATCACATGACTTCGTTTTAATGCAGTCAGTAACTAGCTAGCATTACCAACGCTAACATAACTGCAATAGATTTGTTTACCGTTTCATGGTCAATGAATTGACTGATTGAGTTGGTCAATGAGTAAGCAGAACAAACCAAAATATTCTCTCAACTGCATTGTTTCTGTTTTGTAGTTAGGTTAAAACTTTGCATAGCATAACTGTCCTTTGGTTGAAACTGTCCATAGCAAAGGGGAAAAGGGGAAAGATTGTTTATCAGTCAGCCATATTTCTTTCTTCTTTTCTCTGTTTAGTTTTGACAAACCAGTAACTTACACTTACACTCTGATTTGAATGTAATCAAAGAAAAAATGTATAAATGCAAAACAAGTTATTATGATTGAAACAAACTAAAGAAACACTTGTAACACAACTGCCCTCCATTTCTACTTTTAAGAATCCCTAAATTACTTTCCAATTTCTATATTACAGTTCTATTATTAGGCTACTGAATTTTCCCTCAAATTCTGTGGGTCTGTCGTCCAGCAAAAGATGTAAACCAACTCTGTTCAAAACTTCTAGAGAAAGGTCAGATAATGAAGAGGATGCAGCTCAATAGTAAAAAGAGAGGAAACGTCATTTTCAATAATCAGTTCCTACTAAAACTTATCAATTATGACATTTAAAAAAACTCTGAAAACAATATCATCTAATCCACAGGCAGTGTGTGTGCTCGTAACAGCTCGTACAGCCAATAGTGGTCAGTCTGCAGTAAACATGCTAGCAGATTAGTTCATTAACTGTCATGCTTGCTTGGCTTCCCCTGTTGGTCACCTTGCCAGCCGCAGGGGTCCATTCAAAAGTATGTGAAAAAGGCATGGTTTGCTTTTAGTTGTCAACAAATAAACTGGATTAACCTGCACATTTTTATCATTTCAGTTAGCTGACAGACTAACATTCACATTGTCATGCACTGCATTATTGTTAAATAGAATATATAAAGCCTCTTATGCTATGACTCACAGACAGGATATTAACTACTGACAAACTGTATCACCAAGGCTGCATTTGCAGTGTGCCGGTTTGTATCAAACTAATCAACAAAGTGCTGTGTTTTTAGTATTGTTAGCAGTTGGTTTTAAACCTCAGTGACCATTTTGGTGGGATATACATGCCAGTTTCATGGTTTGACAGGACTGAGGCCTTTTTACTTACTCTTCAGGTTTGTATTGCATGGATGCTGCGCTGTGATTACTGTGGTTAGACTAGGAAAACAATCTTGGTGTTGCAGCTAGCTTAGGAGAAAATATAGCAAATACATTGCCAAAGACAACCTTGTTTAGGTCTCTTGGGGTGAAATTAGTCAAAAACTGAAAATCACTATGAGGCAAAACCGCCTCCACCTCTTCATGGGCTATCTGGGTGTAGGCTACTTCTTGCATTAATGATCCAGTGGAGAGTATATGAGAAAGCAGATGGGCCGGTAAAATAACACAGGATCAAAGTGTAACTTTGGAGGCAAACCATATGCTGCTGATGATAGTAAGCAAGGCTGATGATAAAATGTTAAAAAGTCTATGATTAATTGGCTCACCTGAGAGTCGCCTGAGAGTACTCAAGAAAACAAATGTTTATGCATTACTGCTGCTGCTCATATATGAAGTCATTGTTGTATTTTAACACTAAACTAGACTGTGTCAGTGTTACACATCATTTATTTTAATGATGAATGCTCCATGGCCCAACAAAAAGATGGAAACAGATGGATTGCTAGTGGAAAATATAAAGTATTGCAATAGTATAAAGAGAGACCAGAGCACCAGCGATGCTGTGAACAAGAGATGAGAAACAGGGATTGAAAAAAAAGATGATAAAATGATTTTAACTTCTCTTAATATATAGAAAATTGTACATACATGGGTGAAATGAGAGGTTACGTCACATACTCAAAGAGGGATGATGTAGTCTCCTGTGTTATTCCCAGGGGAGAAGGTGTGCAAATGAGTGAAACTGATTTCACATGTAGTCCTGTCTGCTTGTCAGAATCTGTCACTTATTGTCAGGGGTCACTGCTTACACAACGCTGATGCTGTCCCCAAGGATATGTTTAGCCTTGTGTGTGAGAGGGAAACTGAAGGAGAGTGAAGTGCCCCTGAAATCAAACACACTACATTTTACACGTAACTGCTGTCACAATCCGGCAAATAATTTACATGGTGTTAGACTTGCGATTATGTCAAGTACCAGCTTTAAAGCCCGTGAAAACTTGGTTTCAAATCGTACGTTTTTTGCTATGACATTCAATTTTCATGACTAAATAACAATCGAAGTTAAAGTTTGGTGGGGAAAAAATTCCTTAGTGAGTGTGGAATGTTCAGATTGATTGGCAGTGCTCCATTCATTTATACGCATATTTTAAGCAGAGAGATGAACCCCCAAAAAAGCAAAGTCACAATTGATTTTAAACCTCAGTGCAGTCCTCCTGCTGGAGATGCAACTGTTCATGTCCTCAAATATCTTGAAGAGTCTGCACAGCAATCATCCTGATGGCATAAAACATGCCAAGAAGTATTTGGTCTCCCACTGGTCATCAAATAGTCTGCCTTTAGCTCAGCATTAATGTTTTCAGCCACACTGGCAACATACAGTATATCTGGGGATTGCAATGTCCAGACTGAAATATCTCAACTACTATACAAACATACATGGTTCCCAGATGATGTATCCTACTGACTTTCATGATCCCCTGACGTTTCCTCTAATTCCACAATGAGGTGACATTTGTGGCTTTGAGTGAGAATTCTCTGCAACTATCCGATGGATTGCCACGAGATTTGCTACAGAGATCCAGGCCCCTCTTGGGATGAAATGAAATAACATTGGTGGTCCTTGACTTTTAATTCAGTGCTATCATCCGGTCAAAATTTTGATTTGTCAAACACTTTGGTTCATGGCATAAACAAATCAAAATTAGTTTTGCAGGTACTTAGCCGTAAACTTTATAGCCAAATACCTGCAAAACAAGTGACATTCCTCTCAGCGTCAGCTGCACTGTTTGCTTTAGCAATTGTCAGCATGCTAAAATACTAAACTAAGATGGTGAACATGGTAAACATTACACCTACTAAACATCGGCATGTTAGCATTGTCAGTGAGGGCATGTTAGCATTTAGCTCAAAGCACTGCTGTGCTTGTACAGTGTCACAGAGCTACTATTGTGGCTGTAGACTCTTAATGGTGTCTCAGCAAGACTAAGCTGTTTTAGCTAGTAGGTTAGCTTGCTAACTTGGTACCAGTAGGTGAGGGTCAAGCATGTTGAAAGGGAGGATGTCGGTGCTGTGCTGTGTTTGGCAGCGAGCAGCTGCATTCCCACTCATGGCGGATGTAGGTAGGCCAAAATGAATTGGCAGCACAGAATCATACCCAGCCTGGATCAAAATGTTTTGGCCAGATCTGGCTTGCACAAATAGATTCTGACACATTTAATCTCCAGAGTACAACATTATGTTTTATCTTCCCATTCTACCTTAAGTCACACCTCTATCTGATATATCTGTTTCAGACCTAGAAATACTCTCACTGAACATGTTCTCTGTCTTTCGCTGAAAATTCGCAGCTCTCTTTTCTTTCTGCATCTGTTCACCCCTCCTGCTCTTTCCTCTCTGAAATCATCCATGCCTCTTCTCCTCTCTCCTCTCTTCTCCCCTCCATCTTTATGCAGATGGCGGTAGAAGGGGTCACTGTTCTGAATGCAAATGAGCTTTGTGCCCTTTCCCACCAGGCCACTATGTAGCCTGCTAGCCTGCTCAAATGAAATTCAAATAACTTCTTAGAATAATGTAAATAACACAAATGGTCTTGTTGACTGAACAGTGAGTTTTACATTCTCCCTTTATCTCTCTCTAGCTCCCTACATCCCTCCACAGTGTTCCACTCTAACTCTCCTGTGTGGCCAGGCTTCTAGGCAAGAGCACTGTCTCACTGCATTCCTATTTCCTCAAGACACTCCTCAGCCAAGAGCCTAAGATCCTTCATTTTTATTGCCGCTAGAGCAGCCATTTACCGTGCTCTTTATTAAAAACCATATTTCAGGGGACAGGACAGTGGAGGCAAGGATGGAGCTGGAGGCTGGGGGCACAGTTGAAGAGATGGAGTTACAGAAAGATAGGACTGCATGTGTCTGGATGCAGGGGGGTTGAACCCAAGTTGTGTCTGACACCTTGACAAGCAGACAGGCCAACATAGACATGACATACTGCAGGTTCATCCCGTTTATTGCACAGAGGAAATGGAGAGGGACGGGAGACAGCTTGCGCTCTGGCCACTCGCTCACTGAACCGAACAGAAATGCTGTTGACTGAGAGATGGAGCTGCATTAGGTCAAACAGTAGTGGGAAAACCAGAGCTGAATGCGCCTGCGTAGGCCAATGCATTTCAGTGACCAGTGATTTTTGACTGAAGTGTGTGTGTGTGTTTCTCTTTGGCTACATTTTGTCATGTCTAATGTGTACTTCTTCAAAACTCAGAAGTTCATTGTCAGAAGTCAAGACCTAGATACTATGAGCATTTATTTCAAATGCAAACCTTTATTTGATCAATTGGGTTTGTGCTTATTATCCTTTCTTTTTTTATTATTCATATATAGCTTCTTTGTTTTTTGCCAAACACCCAAATAACAAACACATATGTGGCAGCAGTGAGGCACAGTAGCCACAATATCGTAGATGTGGCTCTTGGGATGGCAGTGTCAGTCTGTTGGTCGGTCCACTACTTTGGTACAGACTGAAATAATTTAACTATGGAATGGACTGCCATTAAATTAATTTTGTACCAACATTCATGGTCTTCAGAGGATGAATCCTAATGACTTTGGTGAATGTTAGCATCCTAACATGCTAAACTAAGATGGTGAAAATGGCAAACATAATACCTGCTAAACAGCTGCATGTTAGCATTTCAAAGCACTGCTGTGCCTAAGTACAGCCTCACAGAGCCACCAGCATGGCTGTAGACTCTGACAAAACAAGACTTCACCTTGGGCTCTGGGAAACTTTGATGGGCATTTCAACTATTTTTGGACATTATAAAGAGTAAACAATCAAGTAATCGAAAAAAATCTACAGCTAATTTGATAATAAAAAACAATCAACAAACACTTCTTCTCTGTAATTTTCTCAGTTTTTTTACTAAAAAACTAGAAGACACAACTTCTGTTTAGGTGAGGGGCCCATATGAAGTCTTAGGTTGAAGTCTGATGGTCTGCTACAAAGTGTGACTGTCGGTTTGAGCAGATCTTATCCTCACGTATAGGTTAGCTCTTTATTAGGCATTAGAAAACAAATGAAATTAGAGTAGTCTCCATTAAGGGGCGAGGTGTGGTATTAGAGTGGTGCTAAGTAGTGGCGAAGTGCTGACAAGACGGAGGACTAATGTGCCTTTTTATCCATTACCGGTCTGTCTACCTGTTTGCTCTGTAGTCCAGGACCAACTACTGTACCTTCTCCCTCTATGTCAGGAAGTGCTCTCTGGATCAGGCGCCTGCATGGTGGTTCTTGGAGGATGCAGAAAATCCATTTAGCATTGATCCTTTTCCATTTAGACGGAAGATAAACATTTTATATCAGGAAACCATATTCATATAGAGGGATGGGTGAAAATGCAGTATTGTAATGGTGGAGTGCAGTGATGCTCCGTGTCTCCTTTGTCAATAGACGCAGCAGCAGTGTGAAAAGGGTATATGCCGTCACTTCACTGTGAGGTTTCCAGCAGAATGGTACAAACAGACATGTCAGCAGCACACTGGTAGAGTGATAAACCCCTTGGCAGCCCAACGTAGAGTATTCTTTAAAATGAGAGACTGCAACGCCTCGCCACCGGAGAGCAGGGAACGTGCTGCTGGGTGGGTACGAGTAGGACAGCAACAGATGATAAGGACACTGTTAGCATGCTTTGTGTAGCGCGTGGACGTTTAATGTGTGTGGGGCTGCGTGTGTGAACGTGAGTGTGTTTTAATGGCTTTCTCAAAGACGTGCGCATGTTGACAGTGACTGAGAACGACACAAAACGCAACGGTAATTGTGGGCTGATGGAAAGCTCCACGGACAGAAACCAAGAAAAAACAAATTAATGGGATCCTTATCAGTTAAAACTTACAGAGGTTGACACGCCAGGGCATTGGTTGGTCACTGTGATAAATGCTTGTTATTGGCTATGCCCTATGGAGCATTTGCGTAACTGGCGTTACCATTAAAGCTTAATGTGTGGCTCCTCTTTGACCTTGGTGAGGGGAATCCTGTCACAAGCCTTCGCAGGCGGTGTAAATATCAAACACAATGCTCCCTCTTTGCTAATTCGGTAGGAGAGACACATTTCAGGGTCTATGCCTGCATTTCTCTGAGCACAATGTGCGTACCTGGTCACATGTATTCAGGATGAGTATCTGTGCCTGCCCGTGTGTGTGTGCATCTTCAGTGGTATGTTTTGACAGTCTATTCTCTCTGGATTGTGCAGGGACGTTTGCCTTAGGACTGCAACACTGTCCTGAGCTGGAGCAGGATACAGAGTATCTTGGCGTTCCTTTGCCTTTTCTGACCCAAAAGAGTGATGGCTTGATTCTGCTCATTGATTTTTCTTTACAAAGCAGCAGTGTGTCAGGACTGATTGGGAGAAGGGTTGAGGAGAAGTGGCCCCTGAGGTCATTTACGAGGCAGTCCGTGACTAGATCCTAAGCAGTTAAAACAGATGAGTTTGGGATTATCTTTTCAGGGAACAGTGTGTAATCCTAGTACATATTTTGTCTTCAGCTGTATGCAGTCACTGAAACGTAACAGGGCATAACGTCTCATCTTTTGCTATTTTTCTCTTTTAATCTTCTCTTGTTTTTCTGCAAATGCAATCTTTTGAATTTTGTCTTTTGTCTCCCCCCCTCCCCCTTTTTTCTGAACTGTAGGTCCACTCACAAAAAAACACGATGAGTCTACAATGAACAGACCAAGGGATGAAGGTATTTTAATTGCATGTTTTTTTCTCTCTCCTCGTGCTCCATTTTTCAAATTCTGTGGGGAATGTTGTGTTTGTATCTGTGTTAATAATCATCTTAGACTCTTGACTCTATGTGCACATTACATTGTCCGTTGTTAACTGCTTTGATTAGCACAAATCTGCCATTCCTTCTCACTGGCACACTTTTAGCTAAAATGCATAAAGGGCTCCATACAAAATAGTTGTTCTTCATTCCCCCCCTGTCACAAATGCTGCTCTTTGGGTACTTGCACAGGGAGCTAATTTACTTTCCTCTCTCGGTTGCTATGTGGTTGATCAACCACATGCTGATGTTCTGACTATCCTGTGTGATGCATCACTGAAAATCAATATTCAGTCCTTTTTCACCTGCGCTTTTATTCTTTTACTAAAGGCCTTATG
Source organism: Maccullochella peelii (assembly GCA_002120245.1). Lineage (NCBI taxonomy): Eukaryota > Metazoa > Chordata > Actinopteri > Centrarchiformes > Percichthyidae > Maccullochella > Maccullochella peelii. The sequence continues at coordinate 86,926 of LKNJ01001196.1, read as the reverse complement.
AAATGGTCTGCTAAATGATTGTCCTTCATAATGTTATTGGGCTTTCTCCAATTCTTCATTTTTAAAGTCGGAAAGACTGGAGAACTACATATTTCTGCTATTGCTGTGCATTTTCAAGTTCACTGCAGTCAAATGGAGATGCTCTCATTACTCTTTACTGATGCAGCCAAAATCTATGCAGACAGCGTGTGCATCTGTTTCTGTACACGTGCCCAGACATACTGTATATTACATAGCATTATTCACACATAGAGTGCATTACATTTCCATTTGTGCATGCGTGTCTACTCGAGCACAGTGCATGTGCAAATCTATACCTGAGTGCATGTGCTCTAATTTGTGCCAATGTGTGTGGGGTTTTTTTCTTGTATTTTGGGCTCTGTGCTATTTGGGTAGTGAATTCTCTCTCCCTTGCATCTCTAATTGCTGTGGTTTAAAAAGAGACAGATGTAGCTAATCCAATTGTGTGCTTTCTTAACGGTGAAAACAGAAGGAAGGATTCATGCAGGATTGCCTAGAAGAGGAGCAGAATGATAGAATAGAGATGAAAGAAAAGGAAAAGCTGAGCATTGCGAGAGCACAGGGGAGGGCAATGAGGGGGAGAGAAGGGAAAAATAGTCATAATGAAGACAAGTGCATGATGAAATGACATTTATAGAGCTTTGAAAGTGAGAGAGATGTAGAGAAAGAGAGATCGAGAGGGTGGATGAGTAGGAGACTGGTAGAGCTTGACATTTATGCCGACACCTGATGGATCTTGACAGGATCAGGAGGGCTCGGGTAGGCCTGAATTCCTCACTTAATTGCTCAGGTATGGATTGGACACAGGTTTCCAAACATCGTTGGAAAATACTATTATTAGCATCTTGTTTTTGGGAAAGTTGTTTGCAAGAAACTGCATTGCTTGGGCGTGGGTTTGGGTGCAAAAAAAATGTTCAAGTGTTGAGTCAGGCTAAAACTTTTACGCCCAAATCAATTGAGATTTCCATAAGAGAATGAATGAGAGAGGAACAGAATAATGGAAAAGCAGAAAGTAGGCAGCTTCTTTTGGGAGGAAAGACATTACATTGGGAATAGATGTAAGGGAGGGGGCTAATATCAGGTTAGGTAGAAAAGAGAGGTGTGAATAATGTGCCAGTGTTTTGGAGGCAGGCAGGAGAGACAGTGAGCTCCTTGTTGACCATATAGGCTGAGTGAAACACTTTCACCCTGCGACCCTGCACCCCTAATCACCTCTCTGTTTGTGCTGAGCCCCTTCCAATCATAGTAGCATTTCCCTCACTTCAACACACATCCAACTCTGTTTCCATCTTTTTTCTGTTTATATATTTTCTTATTCTACTTTGTTGCACAAAAATGATTATCTCATGCAAATGGTGTGATATCTTCAGGTTTTTTATTATCACCAGAGGTCATCTAGCCAGACAAATGCCTGTATTCTCACCAAAATACCTACATCATCTGTCCAGTTTTTTCTTAAGCTTACCTAATGTAAGTCTAAAGCCCCAAAAATGTTGTCAGAATAAAGTGCGTACAAGTGATGAGATAGACTGCAAGAAGTTTCCTTCTTTTACACCACTTCGACCTTTTCCTTTCCACCTTTCATTAAGGCATTGTAGGTATGCATGAGTTTTTTATCTTTTATTCCAAAATGAATGGATTTTTATTTCCGTTTAGTTTTTTGGGGGTTTTTTGGCTTACCCCTAGCCTTTGCTGGGCTTAGCAAATATTTTTAGTAATATAAATTTTTCTGAGGTTTCGGTGGTTCTGAATTATTAGAAAAAAAATCTTTTCACTCTCGCTTTTGTTCACACTGACAATTTACTGAAAGTGAAACAAAAGTTAAGTTAATTTTGAGTCAGAAATCACAGTTGGTGTTTAGTTTCATAGTTACATACTTCATACAGTAATGACCTTGATGTCCTGTAACAGTATATGATTACTTTGTAAACTTTGTGTATTCTCAGTGGTAAAACAACCTAAGTGCATTGGGGCACTATGAAAACCTCAACAAAGCTGTAGTTGTTAAATACTAACATAACTGGTAGATCTATCATAGTTAAAATTGCAAGATGCTTGAATTTTACTGTACAAGCAACAGATACCCATTTCACTTGGACAAAAAAAAACCCTATCATGCTTCAGCCTTTTAGAAAACTCAGTTAATGAAAGTTTCAATGGAAAAATACATTTTCTGGTCAAGGCTAGTGGAGCAGAGGCTAGCTTGAAAAGGGGGCTCCCGATTAAAGACACAATCTGTGATCCAAATGTAAACAAAAGAGTCGCCCCACCACCTCTTAGAAACTCTCCGGTCACTACTCAGCTCAACTTAACTTTATTTATATAGTACTTTACACACAATGCTGTTGAGCCAAAGAGCTTTTCAGCACACAGAGAGAAAAACCAAAACTACCAAACGTATTGACAGGACACTAAACACTAAGAGACTACTAAATTTAAAGGGGAACTCCAGCAATTTTACACATCACTGTTTACATGTGTTGGGGAGTACTGTTGCATATGTTGTATAAAGCCTTTTGTGGCTCCAGATGGAGCTGCGTGAAATCTGACAAACTGCCTCAAGTGAGGTCACTTGAGTCAGCATCTGTTGGGGCTGACAACTACAAGCTGAAAATGACCAGACCTCCTCCTTATCTTTCTCAAGGCTAGCGGATCAAGGCTACATTAGCCACTACTAGCGTAACACACCTGAATTTCCAACCCAACTGTCAGCAGTCAAGTTGCATTGTGGGTAATGTGAACGCCATGTATTGACAAGGGGGAAGAATGTGTGGAAGAAAAAAGACAATATCTGGTTCTGCTGCATTGATTTTTATCCTTTTTTTAAAACCGACCATCGTGAGTCCGACAATGTTATAGAAATGCAATGCTACATCGGTGAAATACTCTTGAAGTGGTTTTGTTGTTTTACAGGTAAGTCAGCATCAAATATGTTTACATCAGTAAGCTCTGTAAAAATAGTAGTTAAACAGTCATTTAAAGGTATACAAAAAATACTGACTGGGCCTTTAAAATGGCAGCTACATGTCATTGCCTAGGTTCCTTTTCTCTCAGGATTTAATTTATGGTATGAGTGTTGCTGTGAGTGCCGAGTGAGGGCTGATGACGGCCTGCTGATATGTCACTCCTCTATACTGTCCTGGTAATGCCTGGATAATTGAACTTGTTTACATATCCTCTGGGAAATCAGCCGAGGTTCAGAATTCACCAGAAAAGGGAAGAAAAAGAGCAGCGCGTCGGAGTGTACGACTGAATATTTTTATTTTTAGCCAGTCTGCTTGTGTCATACGTATGATCCATAAAAGATGTCTGCATGTGTGAAGCCATATGTGCCATTTTCACTTGTGTGTATGCCTGTGTGTGTGTGACTGTGAGTGACGCACCCAAGTGCATGTGTAACCTGAGATTCAGGTGGTGATGCAGGCGGGTGTGCAAATACGTGAGTAGAATTTGTTACCACGGCAACAGGCATTCAGTGAGTCGGTGCAATGGAATGGCTGGTGCAGTTCTATTAGCGAGAAGCAGTTTCCATAGCGACTCAACATCGCAGCTGCCTATGCAAGAGTTTGTGTGTGTGTGTGTGTGTGTGTCTGTATGAATACAGTGTGAATCCTGTGTGAATTTGAGTGTTCATTAGCGTACCTCGCTATGTATGACTTGCTTTGTAACATTTCATATTTTTTCATCCTTGCTATCATGTTTTTTTTGTTTGAACCTCCCATCCATGTCTCTACACCCGTCAGTTCTCTCACATTGCCCTATTTTCATCTCCTTCCTCTCTCTGTCTTACCCCCCTTCATCTCTCTTTCTCTCCTTCTATCTATCTCTCTCTCTCTCCCCCTTCTCTGAGTGCTGAAGCTCATCAGGGTAAACAGATGCTGTGGCTGTTATTTATGTTTCCACTTGGTCTGGCTTTCATACAAATTATCCACAGGCCCTGCACAGTGCAGACGCTCAGCCTAACTGGGCTACACTGGCAGCTCCCTCAGCCTTATCCACGCTCAGACACTCAGACCATACCACAGACGCTGCAAGAACGGGGTTTAATGGTGAGGGGGTGGGGAGGGGGCATCAGAGTGAACCATAGCAACACACTGATGGGCACAAAGACACCAATAACAGAGAGGGCATCAGAACTGGCTGCACCATTTGTTCCACACATGGAGGGGAATAGCAGTTTGGGAAGGTACCATCAGTGCACAGGACAGGGGAAACAGACATCACAGAATAAAATATAGAGGATAACCCCAGCGGGGCAGACATGAAATACTTGTTGCCAACTTAGGCCATCTACTGAAAATGTTTCATACTTACTATCTTCATCTTCTTTTTTTCTAGTGAATCATTGGCTGTAGGAGGTTAGAAAAAGCTGCATATGGCTCTTTTTACTGCTTTAGACTGCTGCATCTCGAGCTGTCAGTTTAAACTGAGTAGACTACCTGTTGCCTGTGGACAACTTAAGTGTGTGGTAAAGAATCTTACCAAAGAATGAGTGAACATGAAAATAATCAACACCATTGTTTGTCTGTGTTGCGCAGATATTCGTGATCGCCGCAAGAAGCCAGTGATGCTCTTCATCCACGGAGGCTCCTACATGGAGGGCTCGGGGAACATGTTTGATGGCAGCGTCCTTGCCGCCTATGGAAATGTCATTGTGGTCACCATGAACTATCGACTAGGTGTGCTCGGTAAGTTTGGCGTGCCACATCCCACATCGGTGTTATCAGGCACAGGAGCCCCTGATGTGAATGTTTACAGACCTTGTTCGACATGTGTCATCTCACCTTGACCTTGAGCTGTCCCTGTGTGTTAGAGAGATGATGTCCATCGAAATGTGCATTTTAGAAATGGTGGTACATTGCACATATAAAGCTTGTTGTATGAAAAATAGCACTCTATGAAAAACACCCATTTGAAAGGCATTATGATTCATGTCGCCTTCAAATCATAAATCACTGTTGAACACAGAATGCCCAAGAATGAAAATGAAAATCCCTCCTTCTGCAGGCTCCTGTCGTCCTAATGGGTCGTATATTGTCTTACTCTAAGCTAAGACCAAAGCATATGAATGTCAGTTTCACGCCTGTAATGGCATATACTGTAAAGATGCTATTTGAGTTTTTGACATGAAGCAGCCACTCATCTCAAGTTATTTAAGCAGTGTTGACATGCTACTGAAGAAAGAATACGTGAGTGCAGGCAGCATGCTCAAAAGAGAGACAGGTATAAATTATGAGTATTTTAAGATAGCTGCTGTATAAGACAACGTCCCATCCACGCCAAAAGAAACTAAAGCAGATAACACATTGCTTTCCCAGTGTTTGAATTTGTTATTTTTTTCTATATATATGTTTGTTCATTTTTCTTATTGCATGTGGACCTAAACGAAAAAATGACATCGCTTTTAAAATTTTGAAGATGAAGTCAGAAACAATGTTGATTTTCTTGTCTAGCATATGATGTGGTAATAACTTTCAATTCAGTTTAAATTAAATTTTATTTACATAGCGCCAAATCATAACAGAAGTTATCTCAGGGCACTTTTCATATAGAGCAGGCCTAGACTGACTCTTTATAATATTATTTACAGAGACCACCAACAATTCCCACCATGAGCAAGCACTAGGCGACAGTGGCAAGGAAAAACTCCCTTTTAACAGGCAGAAACCTCGAGCAGAACCAGAACCAGAACCAGGCTCTGGGTGGGCGGTCATCTGCCTCGACCGGTTGGGTTGAGAGGGACAGACCCTCTCAACATAGTTAGAATAGTACATTCTGTGCCAGTCAGTGCATAAAACACATACACAGGTTCTGTGCAGGCCTAAAACTATGCTCTTAAAATTTTACATGCATTTCCAAAAGCAGCAATTACCCTTACGAGTGTCTTAATGTCAGCTGACCGTGGTGCTGAAGACAATTCTAAATACACTTTAAAGTAATGTGGTGTGTTTGACTGTAAGTCATGCTATATATTAAAAATACATAAATCCCAAAGCGTTAATGTTGTAAACCACACAATAGGATTTTTTTATACTTGTCGTTCAGTATGATAAAAAGGCTCAATGTACAGTCGGCACCAGTGGTCATGATAACTTTACAAGAACAAAACTTCAGTGAAATGTGTTGTGACACTCTTAGCCTCCTGCGAGTGGGCAGGAGATACTTGTTAATCTACGATCATTTCTAATTTAGGTCACGAATGTTTTGGAGAAACACTTTTTTAGATTAATAAGGTTTGTCAGATGGATTTTACAATGATCTTAGCTTTCTAAAGCAACATTACACCCCTTTTTGGCTTGAACTCGCCCCGCTTTCAGTGTCTCTCTGTATTTCCTCAGACTTTCTTCACCATTTCAGCCGTTTTCAGCTGTTTTGATGCCTACATATATCATCTGATGGTAATTCAGAATTCATAGAACTGTACTTACATATGTAACTCTCGTGTTTGTGACGTTGCCTTGTAGTGTGGGGTGTGGTGTCCCAGGTAACGTCATAGATCTTTCACAGAAGTTTAGGGTCTTTTTAGATTTTAATTCTTTAGAGGAAAGAATCACTGGATTTTCTCTGCAAAAAGGAAAATAACTACTCTACAGGATCAATACATAGTGTAATAAAGTGACTGTACACAGAATTTTTTAACTCAAAAAAGTGGATTTAGTGTAAAGTTACTCTTTAAGATGCTTTTGGGAAATGGGGTCCTGGCCTATGCCGGCGTCTTTAAGATCTGACCTGGTTGAACCCGACTGGTACTGCTAAATTTAGGACCTGAACACGACCCGAGACTCTAAGCCATATATTTTTGCTTTATTTCCTCCATTGCTGACCTTTAGCTTGCAAGGCTAACGCAACACAGTGTCCCACCCACTCTGTCCCTTTCCCTCTTCCCACAGGGCACCTAGTTATACAGTAACAGGCATGGATGCAGACGAAAACCCAACCTGAACTCGACATGTCCCAACAAACTATCAGGGTTTGGGTCAGGTAGCAGAAGTTTACTTCACACTTGATAATACAGACTGTACTACACTAGACTATATTACTGGGACGTGTGTATGTAAAATAACAGTTCAACAAGTGTTTTCAGTCTTGAAATCATGTATAATGAGGTCTAGTTAATCCTGAGTTGTTTCTGCTACCAAAGGTGCTCAGACTTTACCAGATATTCCTTTATTTGTTCACTGAGTGTTATTTGTGTGCAGCAGGGATTTCATAGTTAAGCACAAACGGGTGTATTTACTGTGGTCACTTAGCCTGAAAATACATTTTTTCAGATTAATTAATTGTTGTATTAATATGCACTTCTGCAGAAAAAGATTCAGGATCTGACTCACTACACTTCAGAGACACCACAGACCACTCAGTGCCTTTGGTGTACATTCAGCCATTGAAAACAGAATTTAAATGTGTGTGTCTGTTGCTTTCAGTGTATTTTTGGATTAAGGGGTATTCTGTTTGTCCATTCTGTTGGAGCTTTGCAGGTGCTTGCATGGCCTGTGAGCGTGGGCTGAGCTGTGTGTGTGTGTGTGTGTGTGTGTGTGTATCCCGAGCCCTTGTGCTGCTGGATATCAGTGGAGTCAAGTATTTACATTCGCCATCATCTTTTGGAGGTGTTTGCACACAGACTATCTGTGACTGTCATTGTGGTTGCCAGGTTGGGTAATCAGATCTTGTTTATTGCATCACGCCTGTTTCAACATATCAGAATAATGATAAACAGAGAAACGGGAGTAGTTTAGGATGCCGTCCAAGAGCTGCATTGAGTATTAACAGAGGGTAACATGATCCAGACTGTTATTGACAGTGTCAGTGGAGAGGTACGGGGACAAGGACAAACCGAGAGTTAGTGAAATGAGGACCTGGATCTGCATCTTCATCCTGCTCGATTTCAGCTTGTTTTGTGGTCTTTTTTTTCACACACTGTCAGACAAGTCGTGACTGCCAAGACAACGAGCGTGAGATTCAGTTCACAATTTGAAATCAGGTTTGTTGAATGTAGTATTAAAATTACACGCTGGTCGATACGCTTTTCAGCGGTGTCTTTGTTTGCTTCCTTTAGCAGACATCTCGACCTTGTTTCCAAACCGTAATCTGGACGATTTACATTGACGTTGTTGTTGTTGTCGTTGATTCGTGTTGGAGCTGTTTGATGTGCGCTCGTGCATTGCATAATATGTTTATTACACTGAGCTTCCACACACAATCATTTAAGTACATACAAAATACATACACACAGAGGTGGAGAGCGACCCTGCTGAGTGATTATGAAGGATGACGCAGTGTCCTCGATTCCTTGAACATTGTTGAAAATGTTTGTATGTGGGCGAATGTGTGCTCACTCTCTCTGTCTCTCTGTCTCTCTCTCTCTCTCTCAGATATGCTTTAAATGGGTTACTGTACTAAGGCGATAATCCTTGTGTGTGTTTGCATGTTTGTGTAGCATAAGCATGCATGTTTGCCCATGTGCATGTGGCAGTGTGTAAGTGTGTAAGTGTGTGTGTGTGTGTGTGGTTGGTTGAGTGCCGTGCGTGAAATATATATATGAATAATGCACCATCCATCTGAATTTTTCATGGCGCTCCTCTCTGACACTGAATTTGAGTCAAAGTGAGAAACACAAGCATACTGTATTTTAATAGTTTTATGTTCTGATCTTTAGTATTATCCTGTACTTACACACACTGGAGCTTACACATGCCAACCTCATTTTATACAATGCCTGCGCCTTTAAGAGAGTGATAGGGAGTCAGGAATAAGGGGAGAAGAGAGGGCAGGGAATAGAGACAGATGAGCGAGGGAGAATCATAGAGAGACAGTGAGGGAAAAGGAAACAGAAGGGGGGAGATGGGAACAGGCTAAAAATAAACCGTCAGAAATGCTTTTTTAAATCTGCAGTGATGCAAAGTATTCATTCAAATAAATGCTCCTGCGGTGTGACCACAGCACCCTTGCATATGGTTTAACGCCTTATGCTTTCACTCCAGTACGACACATACTGTAAACATGTCATTTTCCAGCAAATTATATGCTCTCTGGAATCTTCTTATTAATATATGATACGCGCTGTCGTTGTGGAGTGAAATGGGTGAATGAGAAGAAAATGTCTGCTGCACACATCCTGGTTCAGAGGTTTGGTGACAATTGAGATTCCCGATTGCTCCTCGGCTCACCTTCTCCCACCTTCCTTCTGCTCCAGGCCCAGAGAGCCTTCTGATTTGTATTGCACAGCCATCTGTTCAGACTAATTAACTAATTAACTAATTAATGAACTCTGGGGAAAGGCCCACCATCGTGGGCTCTGAGAGTGAGAACATTTTTCACCTCAGGAAGAGAGATGAAACGCTTCTTCTGGAAACGTTTCTCTGCACTTTCTACATTTCAGCTTTTTACTTTAAGTAAGAGCAACCTACTTAGTAGTAAATACCACCACGTTTAATAACCACAGCTTCTACACTGAATAAAAGGAGTTATGAATTTAACATTTGTTTGCCAAAATGTGCTTTTCATATTTACAATATGCATATACATACATACATATATGCTGGGTGGTACCTTTGTCTCAGATGTTGATGATGATTGTTGTCAATGTTCTGAAATGTTCTGTCATGCTTTGTACATGCTAACACCCGAATAGATCAATACTTCGATAATAATTCTATTTTTTGACCACTTACACTGACATATTATCACCTTATGAAGTTGATATGGTGCATTCACAACACCGAGCTTCTTTTTAAGCTGTTGTGGCTAACCTGTTAGCATTCAGACACAGAGCAACATTAGCATTCATTTGGAGTTTATGGCTAAGTCCAATATTCACTCTCTTTTTAGCTCTGTTTTGGTTTCCACCAACTCCTGAAGGAAATGTCTGGCTCTTTAGCTGCTAAATGCTCCACTATGTTCCCCAGCTAGTGGCTAACTTTGGCTGTCTGCCATTTGGTGCTGGAGAGGAAGGGTACAGGGAATTAATCTGACCTTTTTTGTTGAAAACAGCTGCCTGCTGCAGTTGGAAACAGGGTTGATGAGAGCAGTAAGACTGAACCAAAACATTAAAGTTGCACGCTGTAAAACCAGAACAATGTGCTGAATGATGCTAAATGGCTCCGTAGAGCTGAGGGGAACGGCAGAGTCAGTGTCCAGAATACACTCTGAAGAAGGGCGTCCTGCCTGAAACATCCGTGTGGCAATATTAAAAAGTCATATTGGAGTGCTGTCCTAGTTTTTCTTTTTCATTATTCACTACATTAAGGACCCAGCACCCAGCCTTCAAGGTCTAATTGTGAGTTGAGCATGTTTTGTCTTATTTTTTAAAATAAGTAGACACATATTGAGATGTAATGTCTCAAGCAATCAGATATACTGCATATATTGCCAAATAATGGTTTTGATGAAGGAAGCCTAACCTCCTAAAGCCTAACAGTTTTGTCTTACTTTTGTAGTCAACATTAGGAAATTTAACCACAATTAATACTCTTTGTAATACTTTAAAGCTTTTAACTACCATGTATTCTTGTAAATTGGCCGTACTCTGTTTGCTCCTACTACTATTACTACTCACAATAACAATTATATTTTATATTTTATAGTACTTATCTTAAAATTAGAGAATGCAGAGAAAGATGTAGTAAATGTATCTTGCTGTACTCTGTCCAGCTTTCCAGTACAGCTCAATCAATTAAAAATGAGGTGTCCCAAAATAATGTGCTCATGTAGCCTGTTTGTGACACACTAGTAAACACCATTTTATATGTTACTTAATAAATATAAATGTACATGCATATGAAAACTTTTGTAGCATAGGTCAAGTCAAACATTATCAGTGCATCCACAAATACTACTTGGGAATCAGTTCAGATTGTGTTGCCCCTTGTCCTCAGAAACATCCCTTTAAATATGACATGAACAGTATTTTTAGCCAGCACAGATTTTGCTGTCAATTAATTTCAGCCTGCTGCCTTCTCACAACTCAGCTGTCCCTAAATACAAATGAAACTCACCTCCCACTCCCTGCACAGAGCCACAGTCTTCCCACTCGATAACACTTTCTTTCCCCACATTTTGCCTACAGTGCACTGACTGTGATGACTGCACACAAAAAAACATAATCATTTTGCTTGGGCGTCATTCTGACTGTGGCTACATTCACGTGCAAACCAAGATTTTGGATCTAAAAATTAAATGTAAACATTGGAAATGATTTATTCCCTTTGCAGAAATGGCTACAGTATTCTAAATTCTTTATCTGCTATCTGGGCCTTATTGCAAGTGGGAGAATGTGATGAAGGAGCGTAATGAATGTGATGGTAAGATTGTGTGTGAAAAAAAAAATGTAGCCAAGAGAAGTTGCTTCCCTCAGGCAAAGTTCACATTGAACACTAATGACTTATAGGCATATTGACTGAAACTGACACCAATCTGCCTTCCAGGCTGGCAGCCAGTTGCACAGCTGGACCAATCAAATACAAGGAAGATAATTAATGCAGCTAGTCATATTTTGCTCAACATCTTACACACTACATAAAGTGTCAAAATCGAATTCAAATTGTCAAGGTCTCTAGAATACCTAAAATATCAACTGTACTTTCCATACCACTGTATGCTGCAAAAGTCCCTAAGCTTACTTTGAAGTATCTGTTTACGGGTACATTTGTATCCTATAAGATGTATATAACATTAGAGAAATAGTCCGTGCTTACGACTTCTGTTGATTTAGATCAGGGGTTTTCAAAGTGTAAGAGTTGAAGAGGAGGAGCAGAGGCAGAGATGCCTTAACACACATGATACACATATTTTAGAGTGATATACACTTCCAGGGGATATCGTTTTCAGATGTCCATGGTGAATAAACGTCCATAAATCCACTCAGAAAAAGATGCTCCTTGTAAATCCGGAACTTGCCTGAGAATCATCACGTTTTTAAGTCTTCTTTAGTATCAGAGTAATCCAGTGATAGTTGTCTGTACATCCATGGGTACACTACAAAAAGGAATTGCTAGTAGCTAATTCGGCATACTTTTAATGGTGCCAATTTGCCAAAATGTGAGGCTAAGAAACGGGGCTCAAGTTGTAGCCCACATCTGATTTTCCAACTTTCCATTTCTATGTAACAAACCTAGTTGACTAAAATATTTCACAAGGAGGATAATTGTAACCAGATAATCTACTCAAATACTAAGCCACACACTGGAAAGTCCTTAATATGACTCACCAATAACTTCTAGTTTAGACAGATAATAGGGACTGCTGGTATAATGTCCACATTAAAATAGATGTACCAATAATGTACTGTAATGTAAATCTACAATTACATAATACTTTGCTAACTATCAAGAGTGGAACGCATACATGTAATGGCAAAAATTATTGAGTATAAATCATAAATTAAACCGCGTTATGTCTGTATCATTAGCTTTGTGATTAAATGTTCTGTCTGCAAACAAGGCTCTGTTTTAAGGGTTTTAATTCATTTCACTATTTTTTTAATTCTCACTGACTGTGGTTTTCATCAATGATCAGTTGTTTCTGAAATGGAACTTTCTTTGAAAAGCTTTTGAAACGCCTTTGTGTCAGTGTGAAGTTTGAAGCATTGCTGTTCAAATTTGCATGACAGCCGGGTTTTATTGCACAGCTTGGTGCCATTTGAATGGACCTTTTGAGAGTAAAAATTGAGTGAGATAAGTAAGGTAATAAATACAATGACATTGGAAGCCTATGGGCGGTGTACTGAAATGACATTAGTTCAGCAGGAGGAAGCCCAATTGCGTTATAATTTCATTTCTGGGTATACTTGACATACAGAGTGATACATAATTGAAAGGGACCTGCCAGCAGGTCTTCAGGTTGAACTTCCAGTGCCAACAAAGAGACTTAACAGATTTGTGTAAAAACTGTGATAATCCAACAAGAATGTGTAAGAGGTGAAGTACAGCAGCAGATCTTTGAATCAAAGAATGGGAATGATCGTACAACACTTTTATATTTAAAAAATACCTACCTGCTTGTTCACATAGATTCAGACTGTTGTGAGAATGTGACATTGCACTGCACATTTTGTGACAATGCCCATTACAGGATTTACTAACTCGTACATCAGAGTCAGTGCTTTTATTGACAGAAGCACTTTTAAAAAATCTTTCTTCTAAAATCTACTGCGGAAGGTACAGAGAAAGGTCACATTCATCCACGGTTACATTCAAACAGTATATAATCCCCAAGGTTTTTGCACAGCGCTGAATGATCAAATACACTTTTTTATTCCAATAATCAAAACACATTCTGTAGACTTCAGTGTGCAGGAGACATTCACCATCTGCTAAGGTTTTTTTTTCTTTCCTTTTTTGTAATCGTGCCTCTACTTTTGCTTGATTAATATAGTGACTCATAGATACAGAAACATTGCCTTGTTTATTCTCTTCAATCACATTTTCTGTGTATAAAAAGGCAATATCATCCCTCTGATTTTTGACATCTCTCATCATCTCCTGTGACGTCACGGTGAAATTATATAATATGTCCTTCAATATATTCCTTTCACCTCTCTGTCATTTTGGATCTGACAGTAGCTTTGGGCAATATTCGGTTTAATACCTGTCTTATGTCTCTGGATTTGTATTTTTTTTTTTTGTCCCTTTCTCTTTTCCGACTCCCCACCCCCCATTTCCTCCCTCTTGTCTTGTTCTTTCTTCTCTGTTCACAGAAATATGTTCAGTGACCCACTGCAGTCATTCTGTTCAGTCCTAAAAATTACTCTGCAGATGCATGTAGTCAAACAGTCAGATGACTGACCGCACTTCATTTCTGGACTGTGAATTTGTGAATGTTGCAGGCTTTTACAGAGATGGTCTACAACAGAGGACGCACTGAATAAAGCTGTTCAATATAGTACACTAAATATGATGCACAAAATTACTAAAAACATCCTCTTGACGTAGATGTTAATCCACATTTTGTCTCAAAATTTAAAAAAAAAATCCTTCTGCTACTTGTCTGCTTTTTTATACTAACACATCTTCCTGTTGTAGATGCAATACAATATCAATGAGGGATAATGGCTTTTACCATGACTCATCTCATTAATGAACATTAGAGAAACACTAAGTGCTCTTGCCATTTCTTGCATTCAGTGGTAGTGTTCATTATGCTTTCATGGTTTCATGATTTTTTTTGTAACCATGATAGGGAAGATATATGAGCGGAAGCAGCAGTTATTATTAGACGTTCTTGACTTTTTATAGGACACTCAGTGTCATAGAATATACTGTAAATATTTCTGTTTCAAATTTCCCTCCTTCAGTTGCTCGCTACTGCTCTGTTTTCTTTCACCCAGTCATTGCACTGTCTTCAGCCTGTGTCTTTACTTAGAGGTTGATGACTCTCCTCACAGTTGCTTGGCCGTTACCTAAAGCAAGTGTTGAATATGCATGAGTTCAGCCTCATAAACTGCTGCTCTCAGCGCTAAAGTCAGTAGGAAGCCCAGCTCAGCATATGGGGGGGGATCAGAAAGAAAACTTAGTGAAAGAGAAAGAGAGGAGAAGAGGGAACTTGTTTGACTTATATCTTCAATGGTGGAAGATAAACTAAATTTCCTCTCTTCATGATGCCCTTGCAAGGAGAGCGACAGGATGCGCTAGCTCAAGCTAGCATGCTAGTTCATACACTCAACTGCGTGTGTGCATTGACTTTGTTTTTGTACTTATTTGCGCATACATGCAGCTGTTTGTGTACTTGAATATGGAAGTGCTTGAATGTGTGTATGCAAGTGCCTTTGCAAGTGTCCATATCATTTTGCCTGAAGCTCTGGACAGTTGCCAGGCAACTGTGGCAGGCAGCTCAGCACTCGACCGGGCAGCCACGGAGCAGGCGCTTCCACATGCCCATGGTTTTGATAAGCGGCACAGGTCAGCGCTGATACATTACCAGGTCAGAGTCACATCAGGCTAAGAGCCAGCCAATTGCTGGGATGATCTAAGGATAATACAAGTACACAGCAACATGCGAACTGTATCTTAATTTCTGGGGGTAATCCTTTCAAGGTAATATTTCTGCTACAACACTGATATGATTTAAAGTAACAAGATTTCTATGTTTTTAATAATCCATCCAACACTAAACACTGCACTACGGAAGCTGAGAGCAGCTGTGGTTTCTTAGTAATGTCTTAATCCCATTATCTCTAGATCACAATTTAATCAGGCAGTGGTTTCTCATGATCGTTATCTCATTATCATTAGGGTAAGAAGAAAGATTATTGTTTTCACAAGGCTGGGCCACTGTTTGTGGTTGCATATTGTGCAACTATCAGACTCACCAAAGCATTCATTTGTTGTCTCTAGATAAAAAGATCATTTAGTGGTGATTCTGAGATCATGTAAAAGAATATGAGCAAACATGGCTGCCCTTAGCATCTATATTTTTGATTGGTAAGTACAACATCCAGGTCACTGCACATGTGGACCGACGTTAAAAAGTTTAGTTTGAGGTGTTTTCACCCCTAGGTAGACATCCATATAAAGGCACCGACACGTGAACATTTTTATATAGGTTTACCTTAATCTATTTAAGACTGAAATATCGCAGTTCATGCAAACATAATCAAGTATAGTCTCTCTGTAAAGATCAGATAAATACTGCCCATACTGTAGGATGCTGACGCAGTAACAAAGCACAAAGCAATAATGTTACTTGCAGTTGTCATTTTCATGTCTAGATATTTTTGGCTGCCAATAAGTGTATTTTTTATCCTTAATGTGTATTGCAAGTAATATTCTTGTTCATTAAATGTGAGAAATGATTATAGGATAAAATATTTTTACAAAATGTACTTAGCTAAAACTGTTGACCAGGGCTGAACCTATCCAAAATAATAATTTTTCTTAGTGGCGGGTTTTTTTAAACGCTGTCCAAATGTGAACCACAGCAAATAACCACATGGGAGAAAAAAAATCATAATGATGTGAAATATATTCAGCAAAGAATTTGGACGACACTGTCATATGAACCATAATTAAGCCAGGTGAACCCACCAAAAACACTCCAGGCTTAAAGTGTATTTAACGGTAGTGTAAGTGCAGTGAAGAGTGTGGAATGAGACACGTGTGTGTCACAGTGATTGTTGGAGAGAGGTCAAATTGGCAGGTTATCATCACCACTGCTGTTACCATCATCATCACCATCACTTACGTTATTATCATTATTATCATCAACAATAAAACTTAATTTGTGGTTGAACACACTTCAGAACATGCTCACTGTCCTTTTTTTTTTTTTTTTACCATCTGTCTCTGTGTACTCCCCATACTGTACTTCATGGCTGTCCCATTCTCTCCAACTGCCCTTTAGAATATACTGCTTAATTCAGTCACTTATGATGATGAAATATGTGGCTTTTTCAATTCTCACACATGGAAACTTACTGAATTAAACTCACTTTGAATGCCATTTGAATGCCATTCAGATCCATTGCAGGAATGGCGGAATCTGCCACTGACCTTGCAGACTTGTATATAGAGAGATAACTAAGAGTGCAAACACATTTAATGGCTATAGCAGAATACATGCCAGTCATAAATAGGGTCAGAAATTGGGCTTCATATGATGAAAATCGGGCGGCACGGTGGTGCAGTGGTTAGCCCTGTCGCCTCACAGCAAGAGGGTTCTGTGTGGAGTTTGCATGTTCTCCCCGTGGGTTCTCTCCGGGTACTGCGGCTTCCTCCCACCATCCAAAGACATGCAGGTTAGGTTAATTGATGATTCTAAATTGCCCGTAGGTGTGACTGTGAATGTTTGTTTGTCTGTCTCTACGTGTCACCCCTGTGATTGACTGCCGACCAGTCCAGGGTGAACCCCGCCTCTTGCACCAATGTCAGCTGGGATAGGCTCCAGCCCCCCGTGACCCTCCAAGGATAAGCGGTATAGATAATGGATGGATGATGAAAATCATCTCAGGATTATACCTTTAAATGGTGATAATATGTCAGTGTTGTGTCTACAGCTTGTTTCTGCTGCCCCCAAGAGGCCAGAAAATCTGTTATTGCAAGTTTAACTGTAGAAAAAACAGAAGTTCTGGCATCATCAGTCATGGGCACTGCTGGGAAATTCAGTTCATGCACAGGAAGTGACAGAAAAAATGTCAAATAAATCAAAATTTATTTCTACTAAGCAGCACTTATTATATAAATAAATCAAGAGATGAATAGGCCACTTTGATGATGGGTGAAGATGCTTTTTTTTTCTTTTTCATCACATCCTCCACCCCTACATCCACTAATTTGAGGAGTGTGCAGTTTACTGAAATCATTTTTGATGTTTTCTTGGTATTGAAGTCATCCAAACCGTCAAAAAGTTGCAGAGCTCCGCTTCTTGCAGGGTGAAATAGTCTGATGCAGCTTGAAACACATGTAATGTGTACTGTAATCCACTCTCATAAGAACAAAGGATTCTGTGTGTGTGCATGTGTGTGTGACATTTTGTTCAGTTTATTTTATCTTGTTGTGGGTGTGCACCTACTGTGTAACTGGGTGTCCTGGAAGTAGTTGAAACATGCCTTCTGTTGCTCTCCTCCTCTCTCTGCTGACAAGTTCTCTTAACTGTGTTGTATTTCCAGCGTGGGTATTAAATATGAGTAATTTGGCAAGCTTTCTGTGTGAAATCTCCTCAGACTTGCAATGAGTTGGAGGCTGAGAAGTTTCTGACAATGACAGGATGCCATCTTCTGTTTATGTGGGATATTTTCCATTTTATTTTTAAGGCAATAAACGCACAGGATTATGTTATCCTGTGCCCCTGAGTGTCTGTCCTGCTTCTCTTTTCGCAGATAATCTGTATTTCCTTTCCCTTTTCCTCTCCCTGTTTGTTCTAATTTACCCTGCAGGGTTTCTGAGCACAGGGGACCAGTCTGCTAAGGGGAACTATGGCTTGTTGGACCAGATCCAGGCCCTGCGCTGGCTCAATGAAAACATTGGCCACTTTGGGGGAGACCCAGAGAGAATCACCATCTTTGGCTCAGGAGCTGGTGCCGCCTGTGTGAACCTACTCATCCTCTCCCACCACTCCGAGGGTAGGGTTCTTTCACTGTCAGTTGTGACATTGGTAGTCGTATACCCTGCTGAAAAGGGATTAACATTTCAGGACAGTGTAGGTAGTGTATTTCTTTACAGCGCATGTTAGTAATTTCAATGAACAGCCTAAACCAGATAAAAATATGTATTATTCCCCAAAGTGAAGGGATGGAATATTCAGAAATGAGTCATCCACTATTAGCAGCAATATAGTATATACTGTATATGCTTTCATTGAACATGAAAAACTGAACAGATTCAGAAACTTGAAAGAAAACCAGATTGTCAGTCTGGACACCACTAGAGTTGACAGATGGATGAAAACAGTAGGTTATTCGCCATAAAACCATTACTCACCTTGGGACACAAGCCCTGTAATAATCCCAAATAACGTCATTCCATGAGGGACTAAGATCACTACTGCACTTACAAAATTGTCCTTCTCCATTAAAACTAATCCTGTCTGGACATGGCATTAGGAATAGATCAGTATATACTGTATATTTTACATACTTTCATATCTTTTACTCTGACTTCAAATGAAGACGTCGTGAGCACTTCTTATATTTGTTATACTGTTTCATATTACTGAGTTTCATTAGTGAATGGTGTGAATACTGTTACTATGGTGATTCTAAGCAGACACATTGATAACGTGTCTCAGTGAGGACTAACCAAAAAGACTGTGGTCAGTTGTATTTTAAATTAATTCCAT
This sequence comes from Maccullochella peelii, assembly GCA_002120245.1. Classification (NCBI taxonomy): domain Eukaryota; kingdom Metazoa; phylum Chordata; class Actinopteri; order Centrarchiformes; family Percichthyidae; genus Maccullochella; species Maccullochella peelii. The sequence goes on along the minus strand of LKNJ01001196.1, from coordinate 68,137 downwards.
CCTTTTAATAGATGGGCAGTAGAAAAAGGCCCCCTTTATGGTGAGTAATCTTGCAAAAAGTCTTCAGTTCACAAGACTGATGCTTCACTAATGTTGCAGGCAGCCACCACTGGTGCATAATTTGATTTAAGGGGCTTTGTTGAAAACATTAATTTTTTATATGAATACAAAAGGAAGGAGTATACAGTGTATCAGTGGTTCCCAAGCTTTTTTAAACCACCTCCACCCCAAGGTAAAATAATAAATCAGTAGTACACGACTGAAAAATTAAATATCGGCCTATTGAAGTCAGCCGTTTTAGGCTATGTTGCTGTGCAGATTTTCAGATAAATACTGATAAATATATATAACTTAAACTAAACAATGAATAAAAATTAAGTATGCTAGTTGGTCAAATTCATTTCTTTCATTCAGTCAAAAGTACGATTTTCTTACATTTTAGGTTTTCAATGAAAATAAAAACCACACACATGACATTATGCACTGATTCTGGTGATTCCTTCAAGTATGTAGTAACGAGGGTGTTTTTAGTCTCAAAATGTCTCTTGAACGTATTTGGCACCATTTCCGCATTTGAGATTTTTCACTGCAGGTAAGGGATTCAGGCGTGGGACAGCTAGCTTCCCCTATCTGCCAAAAGCTGTAAGCAGTCTGATTTAGCTTCTTTTGGTCACTACTCTAACAGTCATTATTTCTGACCGCTGTGCTTCTGGAAAACTTCCATACTGGAAATTGTGTTGGGTTACTATGAGAACCGGGGCGGCAACTGTGAGATGCCCTTACGAGCTGCATCATCACTGCATATTTAACATTTAATACGCTGATTTAGATGTTTATTCCTCTGTTTTGATGTTTGAAAGCATAATATGAAAATAGAATTCATATAAATGTCGCCTCATTTCCATGGGATGAAATGTTAATGAACTGTAATGTACAGTAATAAAAAATACAAACAAATCTTGCGGCACCCTTGGCCCGTCCTCAAGGCAGCACCTCTGGGACCACTGCAGTATATACTACTTATTAAGGACTATAGTGTACTTTCTTTTGTTTGTTTTTGAATGGCAGATCTCTAAAATACCCACCAGATGTTTGATCACTAATCCTCTGATGTGATCTTGGTTGGTAGAGCTCAGAAGGTGAATGGCACTTTATACTTTGCCAAGAATTCAGATTATGTTATTACTGAACTGTTAACCTTCACGCTGTCAAACTGACCTTGGACAGATAGATTTTTTTTTTTAATCTGTGCTGTATGAAGGAGATTCTCGGAATTCCGAGCGTGTGCATGGGAACACGCACATCTTTTTATCTATCAGGAGTCGGAAAACATTCAGGAGGACATGTACAAGCATTTCAATAATTAGGTAGTATTGGCCAAGTTGTTAGTTGTTGTCGAGTTGCCTATGTGTTGTATTATTACAAAATTCCCTTAAGAAGTGGGTCAATTTGGCTCTTTTGGTTTTGATCAGCGGATTATTTTGGTCAAGACTGTGGTAAGTCATTGCTCCTGTTAACAGTTATGTTAACATTATGGGTTGTTATGCATGTATTTGTGGCAAACATCCTCCTCTCTACTCCATTTTGAAGCCAGGCTGTAACACCACCAAGTGCAGAAAAAGTTGGAGGGTGAACAGTTTTTAAAGATGTGTGTGTGTGTGTGTGTGTGTGTGTGTGTGTGTGTCTGTGTGCAGATGAGAGATGAGATGAGGAGTAGAGCTGGAGCCGCAGCTGAGAGGCTTCTTAATTGATTTCACAGGGAGAGGAGCGGGGGTGGGGCACATGCAGAATATGGGGGGGCTTAATTATTAATGACAGAATCTGCAGATTAAACAGAGGGACAGCAAGCCACTTTACATAACAGTGCGAGCAGTTTTCTTTCTCTCTCGGTCTCTCTTTCTGTCTGTCTCGCTTTATCCAACACGGCCATCAAGCCCACTGCCGTGTGTAGGGTTGTCACCATTTTTCTGGCTGCTGTCTGTCTTTGTAAGTAATGGAAGCGCTTCGTTTTCCTACCCTAATGTTCATAAAGATTTTCTCCGGCTATGAAAAGTAAGCAGCAGAGTATCTACTTCATCTTGCTTCGTATGTAATACTCTACAATTGCTCCTCCTCCAACATATGCATTATTGAAAGCATTCACACTGTAAGGCCTTGAAGGCCTCATCAGCTACTAGGAAAAGTGTGTCAGAGGGGAAAAAAACTGAGCTGAGAGAGAATAAGTGATTGTATGTTTTCTGTTGAAGCTATATCGTCTATATCTGGTCCTGCTCTGTGTAGGCCTGTTCCAGAGGGCCATCGCTCAGAGTGGCTCAGCCATCTCCAGCTGGGCAGTCAACTACCGACCTGTGATGTACACCAAAATCCTGGCGAGGAAGGTTGGCTGCACTCTGGGGGACATGGCTGAGTTGGTGGACTGCCTGAGGAGGAAGAGTTTCCGGGAGCTAGTGGACCAAGACATCCAGCCTGCACGCTACCACATCGCCTTCGGACCTGTGGTAGACGGGGATGTGGTGCCTGATGACCCCGAGATCCTCATGCAGCAGGTCAGAGCTGGTTTCTCCTTATATCATCCAGTGGATGATTGTGTTGTTATCAGTTGATCACTTCCTTGCATTTGGTGTGTGACTACTGCCCTAGCATTGCTTCTGCATTCTGTGCTGTCATGTCACGCTGTGTGTGTTGTCGTGACACCAGGGCGAGTTCCTGAACTACGACATATTGCTGGGTGTCAACCAGGGAGAGGGCCTGAAGTTTGTGGATGACAGTGAAGGAGAAGACGGAATATCAGCAGCCTCGTTTGACTACACTATCTCCAACTTTGTGGACAATCTGTATGGATACCCGGATGGTCAGCATACCCTATTTTACCTTGAAATTATTCATTAGTTTAAAGCTCAAATCTTTAACTTTCCACATGTTGTTGGCCTCTGCGGCACAGTTAAATACTTTAAATGGTGTTCAAATTACAACACAGCGCAGTGCAAAATCAGAAGCACTCAGATCCTTTACTTAAGTAAAAGTAGCACTACCATACTGTAAAAATACTCAGTTACAAGATAAAGTCATGTAGTGAAATTTCTACTTAAGTAAAAGTACATAATGTACTTTATATATCAAAAGTAAAAGCACTCAGAGCAGAAAAATTCATCCTGTCACTCATGTTATTGGATTATTATTACTGATACATTAGCACTAGCATTTTATTGTTTTAATTGACAATTATTGTGTCATGCATACATGCGTACTATACCCAGCCCCCATTGGCTTGCAGTGGATTTACATATGTTTTATATGTATGTAATGTTTTAAAGTAACAACATTTCTGCTTGAATTCTAGTGAAGTTGAAGTATAAAGTAGCATAAAATGGAAATACTCAGAAGTGAAAGTACCTCAAATTTGTACTTAAGTACAGTACTCAAGTAAATGTATGTTTCCACCACTGCTGCAAGGTGAGGGTCATGTGACCGACGCGGGTAGCCAAGCCTGCACTACAGATAGCGAGCTAATCTACTAGCATGTTTACTGCCAGCGGTGTGTGGCGTTACTACAGATAGATAACATGGCTATGGGTTTGATTATGCTGTTTTATGAGGGTTTTTTATTGTTACAATGGATATATTTCAGAAGGAGTTGATATTTAAAAATCAGCTCCAGTAGCATTTAGCTGTGTCCTCTTCATTATCTGATGCTTTTCAAGACATTCTGAACAGAGCTGGAGGAAGCTACACACCCACACATTTAACAAGCTGGGGGAAAATTCTGTGATAATAAAAGTGTAATACAGAAAAGCTTTCAAAATTGGATTGACTATAAATGTACATTCGAATTACAGTTATAAACTAACCTGCTCACGCCTTCGCCTGTCTTCGCCGGTCATGTGACCCTAGTATGGCAGTCGTAGTGGACCCTTGAGAGTGTCCCGATTGTGACATTGCGTCCCCTCTGTAAACAGCTGTCTAGCTGGAAAACAAAAGTAATTGATTGAGCAGATCATGTGTTTGCTGTGATGAAACTACACACTAAAGTAGCATAGGATAACATCGATTTTGCAGTATAAAACTATGTTCACAATAAATTTTGTTTATGATACTTTGTGTGCGATGGCTCTGGTCTGACTTTATTGACACAGTCCAAGCAGTGAGATTAAATAGCAGCACAGAGACAGGAAGTCGAAAGAGGAGACTACATATATTTAATATTTTAACCAAAAGAGTTACAGATTTCAGCCTTAGATCCTTTCACCTGCAGATAACCACACACCACCTTTATCACTGCGTACACACTCACGTTCCTTTTTGTTTCTTTCAAGGTAAAGATATCCTGAGGGAAACCATAAAGTTCATGTACACAGACTGGGCTGACAGGGACAACAGTGACATGCGTAGGAAGACCCTCCTGGCTCTGTTCACGGACCATCAGTGGGTGGCCCCGGCTGTCGCCACTGCCAAACTGCACGCTGAGTTCCAGTCGCCTGTCTTTTTCTATACCTTCCACCACCACTGTCAGACCGAGGCCAGGCCGGAGTGGTCAGACGCCGCCCATGGAGATGAGATCCCCTATGTGTTTGGGATTCCCATGGTGGGGGCCACTGACCTGTTTCCCTGTAACTTCTCCAAGAATGATGTAATGCTCAGTGCTGTAGTCATGACATACTGGACCAACTTTGCCAAGACAGGGTTAGTATAATGCCAAATTTAAGAATTACTGTCTGATGTTAAGTGCATTTATCTTATAAAATATCAAGTAAGATACAGTGGGTGGAGAGATTTTGGCAAATTGAGTCCAATTATAGGCATGTTGTTAGTCTGCTGAAGGTGAATATAGAATTTGTGTTTAGTTTTGATTTGGGGATAGTTTCTTGGATGAGAGAATCTGTTGAGCTTTTGTACATGTTGTGGGTCCAAATATCTGGGGTGGGACTTGGTTGCAAAGGGACATACAGCACCTGCTCTTTCCTAGATTCTGGATTTTAGAACACCAGCTAGATTTCTACACAGGTAGTATCAGATCTCGTGTTTTGATGTACTGAATGGCTGTGTTAGCAACATAGGTAATGCTAAGTTAATAACTTATTTGTGATTCATAATTCTCCCTCTTCCAGGGATCCTAACCTACCAGTTCCTCAGGACACCACGTTCATCCATACCAAGCCCAACCGCTTTGAGGAGGTCATCTGGACCAAGTTCAGCTCCAAAGACAAGCAGTACTTGCATATCGGCCTGAAGCCTCGCGTCAGAGACAACTACCGGGCCAACAAGGTGGCCTTCTGGCTGGAGCTGGTGCCACATCTCCACAGCCTCCACAAGGAAATCATTAGCTCCATCACAACTCGACTGCCGCCCGGAGGCACCAACCGCTGGAAGGGCCCCCACAGCCCTGGCACCCGCTCCACACGCCACCCTGTGATCTCTACCTATCCGCCTGATCCCGAACCTGATGGTTCAGAGAGACCCCGCTATTCTCCCTTCCCCAGTGAGACTAGGGACTACTCCACCGAGCTGAGTGTGACAGTGGCTGTGGGCGCCTCGCTTCTTTTCCTGAATGTGCTGGCCTTTGCCGCGCTTTACTACAAACGGGATAAGCGCCATGAACTCATGCAGAGACGCCACCGCCGACTGTCCCCGCAACGTGGCACGACGATGGGCATGGGTGTCGGCATGGGAGTAGTCGGGGCCCCACCGCACAATGACCTGGCGTTGAGTCAGGAGGAGGAGCTAATGTCGCTGCAGATGAAGCAGCAACGAGTGGAGCTGGAACACGGCACACCCCTCCCTTCCCGCGGCGTCCACGGTGATCTGGAACCTCTGCGGCCTCCCGTGTGCCCACCTGACTACACGCTGGCCCTGCGGCGGGCACCAGAGGACGTGCCACTGATGACGGCCAACACCATCACCATGATCCCCAGCACCATCAGCAGCATGCAGCCCCTCCACCCCTTCAACACTTATCCCCCTGTCCCGGCCCCCTCCACTACACCTGTCCCCAGCCACAGCAACAATGCCCTGCCCCACCAACACTCCACCACCCGTGTATAGGACCAGGCACAACCCCACTCTGGGCTTATAGAGACGCACCACAAAAAAACTCCATACAAACGTCACTCTCATCGCCCTCTATTCTTCTTTACTATATCTTTGTCTTTTCTCATTAAGCCCTCAAATAAAGCTGCAGTTTGTAAGATTTTAATCAGTGAAATACCTCTAAAATGTAATCATAAATCAAGGGAGAGTTGTTTTAAAAAATTCCTTAGCCAAAAGCCTGTCATCATAGGTACATACTGCTTTGCCCTGTTTCAATATCTCTTGCTTCGGTGAGCCTTTAAGCTTGTAGCTCTTTTTCAAAGAGGTAGTGAGCTCATCACAATCAGTCAGGCATCTTATGTGTAGCTTGGTTGTTTTGCGCATGTGTTGTTGTGTCAGTGTAAAACTATGTTTGACATAGAATACATATATTAATTTTCATTCGTTTAGTGAAAAGATAATACAGTAGCGAGCAGCTTTGTGTGAGGCAACATATGCCCCGACAAGCTGTCTGTCACAAAGCGGTGATTTCTTGAAACTTACAAATTGCAGCTTTAAAGACCCAATCTGGAAGTGAAATTTGGCATCCTGTGTTGAGCACTATGTCCAACAGCTGTCTCTGTGTTCTGAGTTTGGAGACTTTTGTTTAGTGAGAAATGCATTGACAGCACTGGAAGTGCAAGGATGAACTATTTGACATTTAAGCATGAGTTCTTTGTTGATTTTAAAACTTAGTTTCTGCTGTTTACAAATTCATGTACCGGTTTTCAGTTAGGATGCGACCTAAATGCCATCAAAAAGTCTTGCTTTTTAAAAATGTGTATACTCACAAACGCTGCTTTCAGAACATTTCCAGATTGGGGCTTCAACTGTTGGGCGGTACAGGAAATAACTGAATCATACTCAGTCTGTGGGATGCAACCTGGAATCCAGGCTGCCCATTAGAACTCACTGCATCTCCGCTGCACAGGCTCTAATCATGTCCATTACTTTATTTGTTTCTTGCTCATTATCTCTCTGTCTGTATCCCCATCTCAGCCCATTTAACCGCTTCTCTGTTTTTGCTGCCTCACACTCTTTCTCTCTCCGCATCTGCCCTTGTAGCTCTTTTTATTAAACCATTGACATAATCCATTTCCATCTTCAATTCTTTCCTCTCTCTCGCAATCACTTCTAGACTCTCTTTTCCTTTTGGAGTCTTTTATACAAAAACACAAATGTAAATGATGTATTATTAATAAATTGTAAGGATATGAATGAAAAAAAAAGATATTCTGATATCTCGTTTTTACCAGCATTCTTGGTGCCAAGTACTGTGATAAAGTTCCTCTTTCGCTGGCGTCCAGTGGACCGCCTGGAGAGGTCCATCCTGACTGTATCTTACAAAAGGAATTACCATCATAAAAAGTGCCAACCCCTTCATCTTTCTTTTTGCTCCACACACTTTTTTTTTTTTTTTTAATTACACTCAATGTTGCACTGTGGCTGGTCTCTTCTTTAAAAGGAAATCAGATTCAATATATCCTCGTTTAAAAAAAAAAAAAGAATATAAAGTTTTATTAACTACTTTGCTGTCTGGGATATTTGCATGATGTTTCTTTTATAAAGAGTGTGGACAGAGAAGTTTGTCATTTTGATGATTTGCCTTGTTCTTCATTGATTTCTTCTTTTATTTTGAAAATCATTTTTCATTTTCTATTTTAATATCAGCTGCACTTTGTGGTACTTCAAAAAGGTATTAAAGTATTAAGAGATGAATATTGTGTAAAACTATGATTATAACAAAGAGAGTAAATATTTCCTCTTTATTTTTTTCATTTCCTAACACTGAGGCTGTGCCGCAAAACTACCAGAGAGACTGATGAAAGCCTTTTTCTTTCCTCCCTCTTTTTGCTCTGTTTCTCTTTATCTTTTGCAACTGTCAAGTTTGCAGTCACTGTATCTCAGTCTCACCTGAACATAGCACTTTTTTAAGTCACAAAAAAAAAGGAAACGACTACTTTACGTGAATAGTCTAAATATGGTTTTTGTCCTTGACTGACATTAACCACATGCTTCAAGTGTTTGAAGACTGCCTGACAGTTATCTTCGTTTGCTCTTTTGTTGTTTCATGATTCTCCCGTCTGCAAGGTGGGAGAGGATCAGATATATTTATGACAGTCAAAAGGTGAGAAAGTTTCACATCTTTCGCACAACTGAACACAGAGACGGGTCACACTCTGGACAATTCTGAAAAAAAAACAAAAAACCCAGTGACATTAGGACAACACTGGACAAATGCCGACACTGATTCAATGGCGATGGCAAGATAGCTCGTCAACTACAGTATGATCTGTCAATGCACAGAGGATGCATTCTAAAAACCTGATTTAAAAAAGAGATCTTTAATGACAGACATTAATCATACACCATATACCACAAAGGCAAGTCGAGCGGGGATTCCTTCCCGCTCCTTGTAATGTTCTGTATCCTGTCTGCTTAGGATAACAGCACTCTGGAGCCAGACTGCCATCCCTCACACTGGACTGGAGCAAGCTGCGAGGACAAAAGAACAAAAACCAACACATGAAACAAACTGTACATTTTTTAAGTGTAAGAGAACAAACTGGAATTTGTAAATATTATGTTTGTCGTTTGGTTTGAGTGATTGGCCGGATCTTTTCTTTGTGACAACAGGTGCAAGTTTAGATGACTTACATGATTTTAGCACTCATGCGTATGTTTGATTCTCCTTTATTTCCTAGATCGCAAGAGCAAATTCCAATAGGTTATGGGCACATGAATACATTTTAACATACATGAATCATTTATAAAAAATTTTAAAAAATCACAGCATGGTTGAGGTCAACTTTTAACACGAAAAGGAATGCTTACGGCTCAGGTTAGCCTTGATATTGTGGTGATAAAAATGCTCTTTCTGCATAAAGGACTGTCTAAAGCATAACGTACACACCTGGCACTATCCCATCGATCATGAAGGCAGCTTTTGAGTGAAATGAGTCATTTCATTGGTTAAAAAGCCAAAGAACAGCTGCAGAGAACAGATGAAGGAAGGGAAAATGGGGATGATTCAAGAAATGAGGCAGAAAAACAAGAGATTGGGCGGATGTTTCAGATGCACTCTAAACAAACCGAAAATCAAGGAATTTTCCTCGTGATGCTGTTGGATTTAATTGTTAGTGTCTCACATTGTCTTGAGCATTGTCATACAGTATAACCCGTAATTGGGAGGTTGTGAAATCCTTTGTACTCTCTTGGTCTTATTTCAGACTCTAATCATGGTGGTTGTTTTGCTACCTTTTGCAATTTTGTCTGCACATTCTGCTTATGGGATTATTGACCCAGCTGTTTGGTGTGAGTTTGAGTTGCCCACGCTTCCAAAAACAGCACTGCTAAGACAGTTTTATTTTTTTATTTTTTTAGTTTTTTGAAACAAGGATTTGGACAGCCAGCAAATAATGGAAGCACACTCACCAAGTTTACATGTTTACACTACAGTTTTGATGTTGGCTTAAGGTAAGGAGAAAAACAAGAAAAATAAAAAGTATTACAAGGACCCAAATATCTTCTTATTACATTTACTGCTGGAATGGTAAAGTGAAGGCTTGCACCTGTTTGTCTGTTTCATTTAGTCTGATTCAGTAACCTGCTTGAAGCTCAAGATACTGTGAGGGAGCATAAGAACCAGAAGGGGTTGAGAGAATTAAAGTTAATATTTCTATTTCAAATAGAGGCTATTACACACTGTATGTTGTGTATCTGAACTGGAAAACATTAAAAGACATTCTTAAACAAATGCTTTGCCATTTTTGTCACATTGTCACAGATGCAATATTAAAACTTTATTACATTTTCGGCCACTTGGGGACAAAAGAACCCTACAAAATGTAGGTACACGTTGTTATGGCTAACCAGTTAGCTCGCAATTGCTTATTTACACAACCAGCAGATACAGAGCAACTTTTTTTATTTATGCTTTTTATTTAATTTTGAGTTGAGTTGTGTTTCTGTCCACCTTTTTGCTCATCAACTCCTGAGAAAAATAAAATAATAATAGGCCAAGCTATAAAAATATTTAGTTAGCTGCTATGTTCGACTTGTTTCACCAGCTAGCTAGCTTAGTTGCTAACTCTGTGTATTTGCTTTTTGGTAGTGTACAGTAGGCATATCAAAATATTTTGCTCATAACTTCTGCCCGCTGCTGCTGGAAACGGTTGAAAATGGAGAGCCTGAATCAAACAGTACATTTATGGGACATACATTTTAAAAAGGCGTAAAAGAGGCTAAAGCTTGATTCATTGACAATATTTAAAATATTGATTATTGGAACTTGAAAGAAGTGATGAAGATTGTTGGTTTTTTGTTTGAATTTTTTAAGTAAGAAGAGAAACGTGTGGCTGCTCCGAGAACGGCTAACACCAAAAATCTGACATACACACAGTAAGATTAACACAGTTATCCCTTATTACTGTAGTCTTGTTCATATAGCTAGCATTCACCATAAATGTATCCTCCTAATGCGTAGCTTCCCATTTCATTTTTTAAGCCACAGAAACTGAGTTCTGACTTTCATTCAATGAGGTCTTTAACTTATCTAAAGGATTCTAATTTCAAAGCCTAAAATAACTTGGCAGCACCAGTTTTATGAAGGGAACCCTCCTGTGATCTGTGTTTATTCAGCTGTTGTACACAATAAATCAATATTACAGCAAATATACTGGAACAGGCTGATGCACTGGTCCTGTTGGGTAAAGCATTTGTGCTAACGCATGGCTTTCAGTTCATTCAAGCCCTAATGTGGAAATAATTGAATATCTTTTTTGGAACAGATACATTTATTTCTGTGTTATCACTAGTGAATAAGCACTTTTAGACCACATTGCACATCTGTCACATTTTATGTTCTAATCAATTGATCTTTTTTTCTTTCGATTATATCGTTGATTTTATAAATATCACGTGAATAAGCACTTTTAGACCACATTGCACATCTGTCACATTTTATGTTCTAATCAATTGATCTTTTTTTCTTTCGATTATATCGTTGATTTTATAAATATCACAGGTAGACTACAGATAACTACCTCTGTAAAATAATGAAGATAGATATTTTAAATAAGCAAACCCTACCTGCAGCTGTGTTGCAAGCAGTTTTGAAATTTTTTTTAGATTAATGTACAAGGAGAGGAGAGAGAGGGGGGAAAAGACCATTCTTGCCTTGCACAAGTGTACAACAATAAATAAAACAAACGTTTTTCATATCCGTAATACCAAGTCTTTACTTTTGGTTTCGAATAACTGGCTTGAATTATTGCTGCAATAAGAAGCAAGTTATTAGACCCCACTGGGTACTTTTATGGTTGATGTGCACTGTATTAAAATTATCTTTGTTATAAGTTCAACAGATTCATCAATAGCACAATTGTTTAGATGACTGATGCGTACGGCAATGTCATAGCATTTTTCTTTTGTGCTCAACCCCAATTACCTCTGCAGATTATAATACTCTGTTGGTTTCCCTGTAAGCAGTGAGCACAGAAAATACTTTCCCTCCCTCACTAGATGGCAGTGTGCAACTATAATGTATAGAAGAGGCCTGCTGCTGCTTCAGAAACTTGGGTTAGACAGCTTCTAAGCCAGATGAAGAAGTCGATGAAAAAAAAACATGATGATGGCTGATAATACGCTAACAGCTCAGAAAGCATCTCCCTAGAATTACAAATAGAAACGTCATTCTCAAAAACTTTAAAGACGATATCTTCAGCATCATATGAAACCAAAAAGCACTTTTTAAATTCTAAAAAGTCAAATATGCCTTTATGATATATTCACAGAGGTAATATTTGAACATTCTGTCTTTTAAATAATAAAATGTAGATGCTAAGTAAGGGTTCTCAACTCCTGTTGGTTTATTGAACACTTAAAGAACTTTACAACAAATGTATGCGACTGTCCATGGATTTTTTATTATATTCCAAAGGCTTTTATTACTAGTAGATTACCTAAATGATTAAAGACACTAAAAGCCATCAGACAGCCATAAAAGTCAAATCCAATTTTTATAACTGACCAAACATTCAAACTCACACATGCTTAAGATGAAAGGAAGCTATTTCTAAGCTTACTACAGCTTTACATTGACATTTTTTACAAGAACGTAAAGTAAGAGACTTCAGGGGACCTCAGCTTTAATAAAAGATGAGGACCGGTTGTTTTTCTGTGTCTTTTAATCTCATAGCACATTTCCGATGTTCTGTCTCTACAAACTGTGTTCAACCCCCTTATGAACTTCAGAATTTTACATATTAAAATGTTGTTAGTGTATACATGATAAGTAACACAATCACAATACAGACCCATAAATTAAGATATTTTATTAGATTTTGAACAACCCTCCACACATCAGTATTATAACCCCTCTCACAACAAAATAGCTCTCCTGAAAAATTCATGTTTTTGTTTTTGGTAAGAGGAGAGATAATGAAAGAAAAAAATCATCAAAAAAAATCGAATTGAAGAAAGAACAGTTTAGTTCTTTTGGAATTTAAAAAATTTGTTTAAGAACAGAACCAACCCTGTTTTTTCTCAAAGGAAAAACGAACATTTTAAATTAACATTAAAGAGAATTATCACAGTATCTGATACATTTTTCATTACTCTTGAGCAAAAAAGCAAACATGTCTAAAATTATAGCTACATGTTAACTTGAAAGTAAGTAGAAACCCACGTGCACACAGAAGGTATAACTGGGAGAGCTTTCAGATAGTATGTTGGAGGTAAAGAGGAAGGGGTGAGGGAGAGATGCAGTTGTCATAGAAGATCTGAAGGTTCTGGTCAACATCCATATTATTTTTCAGGAAGATCTCAAGTTCCTGGACCGGCAGCTCATGAACGCTGTTGCCCTCTTTGGCGTTTTTGGCGAAGGCTGCGTGGGATGGGAAGCGGATGCGAACATCGTGGGGTGCGTTGCGGTCGTACTCGGTGCAGCAGTAGGCGGACCACACATCTTCAGGGATGGCCACGCGGTCCTGGTTGTTCCGGCGGATCATGTTGCCTCTGGTGGTCACTCCGGTGACGATGTATGCCGTGCCACGGCAGAAGTTATTGAGGCGGACCCGGATCCGCTCCTCATACTGACGCCAGGGCCCGATGTTGAACTGCCGTATCTCAGGGACCACATTGGTCAGAGTGTAAGTGGCAGCGCGGTCGTGTGGGGTGGACTGGTGCTGGTCTGGGTTCAGGTGACCTCTCTCATACAGGACCACATCAGAGTAGTCATCCAGGACTGCCTGGCTGTCCTCGAACTTCATGTGCAGGTAACCAGTGGGGAAGGGCAGCATGTTTCCGTTGCCATCGACTTCTGCCAGCTGGGGAGACACAGAGTAGTTTCTTGATATGCTGGGAAATAATACAAAGCCAGTCTTGTCTATAAGGCCTATTTGTTTCCCCTGACTTCTAATTGCCTATTTCAGCTGCTGCTAAAAGACATTTTTGCATCAGTGTGAGCTACCTGGTTAAACAATGGTTAAACATGAAAATGAATGAATGAAAACCCCTTAATGAATGAAGTTTTTGTCATTTTGGAAAAACAATCTTGACCTATTACTCAAAGACAAGCCTCTGACCTGCGGCTCATACATCCAAGGGTAGTCCACACGTCTGTCTCCCTCTGTTTTCTTGAAGGTGTAAGCTGAGTAAACTGGAATCCGCTTTTGGGGGTCGTACAGGGTCACAAAACGAGGTTTGTCTGCGTAACGTTGGCAGATCTTCTTCAGTTTGGTGTCGGTGATCCCCCGCGGTGGTGTCCCCATATACAGGGAGTCCTTGCATCTCTCTACATGATTAAAATCTTGAACAACCGTTGCTGACATTAGAGGCAGCAAACAGATTATCAAAAGAGCAAAAACTAGAGGTGTTAACATATTCATGGTCAGAAACGTCTCCTCTGTGTCTCCTACTGTGGCTTCTGCAAAACCATGACAGAAAATGTTTGCAGTTATGATTTAAATGTCACAAAGCAGATATGCAAAGCAAGTAGTGTGTGACCAGAAAAGACCTCGTAACACATGTGGGCGTGGATGTGCAGTTCAGTGCATTGCTCTAACCTACAATTTTAAAATAATATTGAATAAAGAAAGCTGTGTTTGTTCTCTTGATTATTATCCTAAATGTGATGTGTTTTTTTAGGTTTTATTGCTTGTTTTGAAGGAGAGCTACTGTAATGTACATTGATGGTGCAATCAACTTGTGAGGCAACAGGATACTGGATCATGGGATGCAGTGCTGTATGTCAAATTTTTACCATGTCATTATTCTACAAATTCACCTCAGTGCCATAAGGAATTAATAACCAACACACCTATTCTGAACATCTACACTTGTGAAGCTTCCATTTGGCACAAAATATAAAAACCCGAAACTAGCTGCCAAAATATCTCAGCCCTTGCGAAACATTTTGACCTTGCAAGATCCATCTTCTACAAGTGACGCAAGCATATTAGTTTCCTGCTTTAGAGGAAGACATCTTTTTTTAGCTATAAGTTTAATTCACTCTCACAGAAGCCTGAATTCTGCTGAGTGTGGCGATGACACACAGGACACTGAAATGGGATATTCAGAGACGTGCTATCAATGAAATGGTAAAATGCAAAACTGTCTAATCTGTCTCAGTGATGAACAAAAGGCCTACAGTGACCAGTGTAGTTCAGAGGTACTATGCTACTCAGTGTGAATGGTGGATAAGCCACTGTGCAAAAGAGAGATAAAGCATGAACGTTTAGACACAGCGACAAAGAGTGTACATGCACTGGACATTTTCAAGTCTGTGCAGATTATTTAGAGCACAAGGGAAAAAAGATCAAATTGAAATGAAGGTGGTAGTGTTTTATTTAACAAGCCAATCAAGAGCAAGAATTGTATATAAACCAATTGTGAAGATCGTGATGGATATGAAGAAGCAAAATAAGAAAGTAACCCAGAACTCCATTGGAAGTGAAGAAACTTAATTTGCTATGAAGTAGAATGAGTATTATAGCAAATGTTTCAATGTTCTGCCAAAATGGGTGCTTGACCTATTTTGGCAGCTCACTGTGTACTAATCCATCTGAAACTCTCTTCCTGTTTCCAAAGATTTTTTTGTCCTTAGTCCTTCATAACAGCTTGGACACATTATGCACATTCTTTATTTTTATTCTAACACATTTATTTCCACTATTTGATGACTCTCTCCAGTACTGCAAGGGACACTTGTTTTCTTGATTGACCATCCCTATAACAGAAGGGTCACTGATTGATCCACTCTTCAACCACATGTCCTGTTAGTGTCCTTGATCTCATTACACATGCTCTGAAGAAGATTATCATCTCAATCAATCATTCCTAACCAAGGTTACTCGTACCCTAGGGGGTACTTCTTCACTTGGCAGGGGGTATAAGGAAAGATTGCGGATAAGCTCAAGTAATGAGCAAAAGGTCAGCTGTACCTGAGCACCCTGGAGTGCATGAAAACTAGCCAGCAAGCGAGCAGAGAAGTTGAAACACTTAGCTAAAAGTAGTGGATAAATGGTTGAAATAGTTAGCTAAAAGTAGTGGATAAATGGTTGACATATCGCCACCTTGGACTTATAAGGTTCCATCTGTGTTCTGAGCAATTTTGAGATATTGAGCTTCAAAGTTTTTGCATTCCCAATAGTGATAGGGATAGAACCTTTTTGTTTTCTAAATAAAAAGTCTAAAAATGCATACAACTTAAAAAAAACAAACACCACATAATGTCAATAGGTTGTCACAGAATAAGAATATGTTAATTTTGACAAAAATGTCAGATAGAACCTCATAATTCCAAGGTGACGATATATCTAAAAGTAATGGATAAACAGCTGATATAGATAGCTAAAAGTAATGCATAAATTGCTGAAATAGTTAGCTAAAGGTAAAAGCTGAAATAGCTAAAAGTAATGGGGTAATGTGGGGGTACGTCTGACAAAAAAAGCTTGGGAACCACTGATCTAAATGTCTGAAATGTAAAGGAAATAAAATGTGCTAAATATCAATGGCTGGAGTGTCTGGTGCTGCCCTACACTGCCCTCTTCTCAAGTCTGTCTTATGCAAATAGAAACAGTTTGCCAGATTAGCAGGAGCAACAATCCCTCACTGCCCTAATAAGTCAATTTCAGTGACTGAGGGTTGTTATTCATCGAGGGACCAGCTTGCCTCTCTGATCTAATCTTGAGTTATGACAATCATAACTTATGTAGCTGGGGCTGGTGATGCAGTTATGTGAACAGACATTTTTCAGCTGTCAGCATTTTTACCAATTAAAATTATAAATTCAGACCAAGCGCAGACCCAGCTCAGCTGCCCTCTGCTGCTTCATCTTCGGTAGAAGAGGGAGAGCATTTTACTGCTGTTGAGTTTAATGTTGTCAATTCTTTAGTAGACAATGTAACTACTGGTCGTGACTGTCCATGCAACAGATTTTAGTTTTCTTCAAACAGTCATTATCAATGTGAGTCATGGGGGCAGCACTTTGGGGTAGCTTTTATGATTTTCAAATATGTGACAAAAGTCTTCTCATCGTCTGTTTATTTATTTATTTGTTTCTTGGGGCAGATTAAAGATGTCAAGTAAATCTCTGTGATTCTCATACAAAGTCCAAAACATAATTATAATAAATCCCTCTATGTTTGTCAGACTGGCTTGGAAATGTGGTCAGTCAGAGTAAAAACGGTCTGGCTGACGTGGAATAAGCCCATTCAACAGCAGTAGGCTATGAATGTGGCAGGCTGTTGAGAGATTTAATGGCAAATTAAAGAAAGTAATGATTGATTCTGGTACTGGGAGCCACACAGTATGTAGTGGCTCTAAATATATAATAAATGCAGTATGACAATTTAATGTAATACGTACTTTAAAAATATTTACCCACTCTACTGCTCTTAACATTTAAATGCCCCTGGCAGGTCTGCTTCTACATTCATAAAATCCAGTATGTCATCTTGCAATAACATATATTTCCCACATGGTGGCAGTGTAGGCTTGTTTGTAGCTTGTTCTCATTCCTTGCTCCATGATGATAAATGCATAAAAACATAAATTCAGACTTTTTTAGGCTACAGTATCGTGTCATAACATTTTTTCTGATATGCAAATTGTTATATTTCAGTTTTGCTAATTCTAATTCAGATCTATGTTTCTCTGTACTCAGCATGAATAATTTTATGAATTTGTATATAAAGTCAATTAAATCTTATCTTCCAAGTTTGGGCTGGTCTGTTTTGTACTTTTTCCTGTCTTAACTTTTTCCTCTTTGTTCTTTTCTTGTGTCGCTCACTTTACCATAGGATGTTTTCATAGCCGTATTTCGTCAGAATATTAGTTAAATGGGTAAAAAAAAATCTAACAAATTTGTTATGTATTGTTAATTTGTTGTGACATTAAACTAGAACTTTAATCCACATTAGTATGCTATTTATAATGACCTCTGAAGCTCATGGGCGACATTGTAAAACACTTGCTGTGTCATTACTGTATCGTTAGATCCCAAGCATGACTGCTTTTTGGTTTTTCATAGGAACTGTCGAGACAGAACAGATGCTCCCTTTTCTTGTAAACTACAGGAGACAGTTTCTAGGCCTACACTGAGCCACCAGGGGGCTCAATTTAGCCGATATTCTGGCCTATGAAGCTGGTCCTACTTAGTTCTGCACCAAAGCCTGCTGATTGGTCCAAATACCCACATGGGTTTGAGCATTGGCCAATAGAGTGTGGGCTGTTCGGGCGCTGTTGCTAAGGCACTTCAGAGGTAAAAACGTCTCTCAGCAGTCTGCTACCGCCATTTCACTCTCACACTCTGGCTCCTCATCAGCTCTCCCTGCGTCCGTCTCTACCTCTCGCTGTGCACTCAGGGCCGACGCAGCTCTGCCTGCTTTTTTATTGGTCGCCGACTGCGGGTGAAACGAGCGGAGGAGCGAGTGGTGGTTTTGCATTGTGAGCCACAAAAACTATGAGCCCTCCCTCATGAACCCAGAGCTTTAGCCCCACCTCCCCCCCGGTCATCCTGTCACTTGACATTTGAGCTCAGCCATCACTCGCAGCCCTTCTGTCACCGTTTCACCGTGCCTCACCTCCCGATTCACCCGCCCAAAAAAGACACCTGGGTGTCCAGCTCCTCCACCAAGAGCCACAAAAATGGGAGAAACTTGCTACAGTGATGTGTTTTGTCTCCTCTTTCTTCTTGAATTGAGTCATTAAATATCCTATTTTCTGAGGATTTGAAAAAATGTGGTAACGAGGAGACAGGAAATCTCACGCCGCTGTCTCAGTGAACAGAATCATGTTGGCAGCATGATAATGTGCATGGGATGTGTAGGCTATGTGTATCTTTTTGCACAGATATGTGTATAAAGCCACATGATGTTGCATTCACGCTCTCACTCCCTCTCACACACATATTGTATACACACGCGCGCGCGCGCACACACACAGAGAGAGAGATTGGAAGAGGGAAATAAAGAGCCCCTCCATGCCCCTTTCTGCTGTTGCCCCTCCTCCTGCCCACTCTAGCTCGCTGCAAAACGTGATAGATAGGAGATTCTCCCCCTCTCATTGGCTCGTGCCTTGTGATTGGCAGCTTGTCGGCCCGCCTCGCCGGTCTCTGTACATGGATCGGTGTGCCCCAGCATCAGAGAGTGGAGTGGAAACAGGAAGAGGAGGAGAGGGGAAGAAAGGAGACAGAGGAGAGAGGATCGGGTGAGACAAGGTGGCGAGGAGTGAAAGAGAGGAAAAGGGGAGCAGAGGGGCGTGTGGACCAAACAGAACAAGGACAGAAAAAAAGAGGTAAAAGAGGACTACAGAGGCGCAGCTTGATGTGCTGTTTGCTTCTGGCTGAATGTAATTGGACTGCATGCATTGTCCAGTGTGGGAGAAGTGTGAGCGTGTATTTCTGCTTCTTTTCTGTTTGTCTGCATTTGTTGATTTTTCTGTATTTCCCGCGTGTCATTGTTCTGAACGATCTGCCATGGCTGAACGTACTGCAGTGTGTGTCTGCAGACTGTGCTGCACATTCATGCATGAAGCTCACACGCACAAACATGCACACATGCAATGCTCACATGCAGACCACACAGTGCAAGAGCAGAAATGTGAAATGATGAATGTAGTGAAGGGCATTTGTGTTGTGGTTACATTTGTGGAACGTTGAACTGTTGAATATCAGCCTGTGTGTGTCTGGGTGTGTTTGTGGGAGGTGTACTGTACAGTAGAAAGAAGCTACAGTGTGATAAGTGTCATTAATCTTCATTTAGAGCAATGTCCAAACTGTGTCAGATACAGTACTTCGGCTCCACTGAAAGTTCAGCTCAGTCTGTTAAGCACATCATACACAGAGACCTTTTTGGCTTTGTTGTGTTTTTATAAAAGAATTGACTCAGTTTTAAGGTGTTTAAAATGGAATAAACTAGGGTTACTGTCACTAACATACAACTTGCACCCAATGCATGCTTTCAGTGGATATGATTGCCAGCTTAGGTAACCACCTGGACGTGCAATTCTAGGTTACCATTCCTCACACAAGCCAGCTGTCTGACTGACACACACACACACACACACACGCACACACACACGTGTTTCCAATGTCTTCTTCGAACCTGTTAACCTGTTTCCTTGTCTTTGTCCATGAAAAGCTGTACATTTTGCATTGTTTGCAAAAGACACCCCTCTTTCTTGCTCTTGACCTTGCCTTGGTACATTCCAGTACCCCTCAGAGGGCTGTGCTTTATGGAGCATACACCGGGAGAAGCTGCTGGAAAGGGAGAAGGGGGTATAGCAGAGGGAAGTGGGGCTGCAGGGATGTTATTTTTAGAAATGTGATTGATATTCGGCTCATACTGTACATTCTTTCTCTGTGATCGCGATGCTATTTCAGGCCTGAATCCAATACAATCAAACATGTGCATTGAGGGTGGGTTGTCTGTCCAGGCTCTGTCCGTCTGTACATTGTCACTTCTCACTTCCCCTCCATCTGTTCTCTTCATGTCTCTGCTCCTCGTGTTAGCTAGCTTTGGAGCCACCAGAGACAGGCCTGGTCTGGTGCAGCACATCCTTCCTTTTATGGTATAGGATCACTATGCTTGCTAGTTACACACACCCACCCACACACACACACACACACACACACACACACACACACACACACATAAAGCCCCAGCAAGAGATGCACATCTGCAGTGGTTCACTGCAGCTAGCAAGCAGCTCCAGACTCCATATAGTGTGAGATATGCAAGAATGTGACAGACTGTTGATTTGTCCAAATGAGGACACAAAATTCACTACACAATAATATATTAAAGGTTGCAGACATCTGAGAAGAGTGAACAGACATTAAATCCTATGGACTCTCTCTCTCTCTCTCTCTCTCTCTCTCTCTCTCTCTCTCCATGTCAAAATCACACACACATACACACACGCGCGCGCGAACACTCCCCTCCTTGCTTTAGGCCTTGCTCCCAGCTCTGGACTAAATGAAATCATCGGTTGCCAGGGATACAAGGACACAGCGTGCAGGGAAAAGGGAGGGTGAGGCATAGGCAGAGCCATACACACAGCCTGAAAGAGAAAGGAAGAGGCTGGGATATTGGGTATCAAGAAAGAAAAGGAGCCTTGTTGAAACAAGTAGTGAAGATGGCAAAGGCAGTGGGGCAGGGCCACGAAGAGGAAAGACGGGAGAAAGGAAAGCTTACCAGCCTGTCAAAGGTTACTGGCCCATTCTTCCTCTCCCCTCATGCCTACATCTCATTTCATTCCCTTTCTTTGTCTGGAGAGGGTCAGGTTTGCAACAGTGTAAATGTGTGTGAAAGCATGTGTTGCGGGAAATGAGAGACAAGAATAGAACGGAGGAGAATGGCAGCAATACCTGAGGGATGGAGGAGAGATACTGCCCTTGATTTGAAACAATAAAAGCTTCCTGTCTTGTACATCTGTGCACCAACTGACTATGGTATTTCCTCACTCTCTCTCTCTCTCCACTATGTGTGTTTGCCAGCTAGCGGAGGATGAGCGTGTCTATTTAAAGGGATCTGAGACTGCACTGGTCTGCCGTCTTGCTATTCCTGACTGACACCATCATCGAGTTTAGACCAGAGCCTGTCTCCCCCTTTTCTCTCAGTACTCATTGCAAGGTAAGACTGGTTATAGGGATGCACACGCACACACACACACACACACGCAAACACTATTAGATTTCAAATACATGTCTCCAATTTACACTTAGCAAACAGGATATGTGTGGTGAAATTCTGTGGTGACAGCGAGATGACCAGGGTTTCCTTGGTGACAGAGGGAGGAAGGAAGCAGACTGAGGGGTGCAGACAGCAGGTTTAACCTACCAGTAGGAGACAACTAATCCACCACCAACAAATTAAAGGTTTTATTTGTAAAGCATCATTTGTGCACAGATAGTTCACAGAAACTACTAAAAGAATTGTAGATGTCTTAGAAGTATTGCCCTAATTTTATATAGACATTTAACACAATACACTCTTATACTGTATTATTTGCATTGCACATTCTTTTGAGAGTTTACCCAACAGCAGCTTAACCCCTTTTGCACATGACATCATTTGGCCGTGGAGCAAAAATTCCAGATGTCTGGAATTAACCCTGCACAGATGGGTTTGATATTGCAAGCACAGAGCCATTGTTGTGTGGAGTCAAATTTAAGCTGCTGTCGACTGACAGCAACCAGGAGGCTCCACAACAGATGCTGTCTGTGTAATGTTGCTCAAATACTAGCGAGCTCAGGATTAAATGCACGGTGTCTTATCAAAGAAACGGGGAGATTGCAACACTGCATCCAAAACGGTTGTAACACCCCACAATCCGTGAAACACAGTTTACAAGTTGTTGGCATGAATTAAGTACGCAGTGAATGTCTTTATCACAATTCAGGATTTCCAGGGATGTGCCCTTTATATAAGTTGCCATTCTGGGTCACATCTCAAATATTCAAATCTGAGAATAAAGTCATATAACACAGATCCCAAGCAAAGAAAGCTTTAAAGCAATTGATGGTGGGGTTATTTCAAATCATAGAAGCTCAGAAAGCTGGTCTCTCAAAAAGCAGATTTTAGTGGAACAGGAGGTGATATGCGGATTAGAGTGGATATAACCAGACATGCTGTGCATATTGTGCAGCTCTATGTGGCAACTGATGGCAGACAGTACAATGCTGTATGTTAGGATAAAAGTATGTATGTACATAATGGTCTTTTGAGTCCTCTTTCTACTCTAAAAATAAATCTAAATGCAGTTGACTCTAAAACGCCTACAGCCACAGCAGTAAGAACTGTCTGGCTTCAGTTGCTCTAGCAACTGGTTGGAAATGGACTCTTGAAGAGGTGGCTCACTTAGCTCATTCAGCACTCACAGAAAGGTTATTGTAGCACAGCAGCAACAGTCTTACCACAAACAGACCTGTATGAAACAAACATACAAAAAAAATGTACCACTAGGGAAGTGGTAAAATGTTGCACAGCAGTTCTTTGTACTATTTATGAATAGCTGTGGGAAATGAATGCATATAGAGGTGCAACCTACCACTGGTATATGCTGAGTGTTGAAGTGTTGGCAGTAGTGATAGAGACAGTAAGAGATATTTTCTATAATTCTATTGTTAGCAAAGGGAAAAAAACAATAAAAATGAAAATGTGCAGAATAAGCAGAGGAGGCGAAGGATTAGAAATAATGATCAGACAATAAGTGATTAACTTGAAAGCCAAACACCTGACCTGGTATAGTGGCTCAGTACTCAGCAGGCTGCTACAGAGCTCACTGTGCTTCTGGAAGTTGGTGTACATGAAGCAAATGAAAGGAAGAAGCATAGACCTACTGAACTAGCAGCTGCTGATGAACAGTGAGACTGGATGGGAGATGGGTGCTGTTGATTTGAGACACATTTGCCACCAGTTCTGTCAGAGAAATAAAGAATCAGCTGTAGTGTTTTTACTGTACAGAGGTAAAAACACTACAGCTGCCCACCCATTTTTCCTCTCTGCTTTTCTCTCTTTGTTCTTAAAATGAGGTTGCCATGGTCCTTCATCCTAGTGCCATGTTTTTTGGATGGCCACTGGCTGTGGTGACTGCTGGGTAGCAATGATTAGAGAGAGGCTGAATGCACAATGCAGCTCTGGCTGAGGGATGATATGACCGCAGAACAGATACAGTGCAGCAGAAAATACGGCACGAGGAAATAAAATCTACCCGAAATACACAAAACGACACTTTGGTTTCGATGTAAATCACAGACCCACAAGGATAAAAAGATTATTTGTTATTAAGCCAAAACAAAAGCAATTACTGTGTGGACATGGGATAGAAATACATATTTCCCTCTCTCTAGTCATAAACAGATTGTATCTCTCAACCATGTGTCTAGTCCACAGTCTATTTTTTGCTCTCAGATGTGAAGCGGAGTGCCCTGACAAACACAGGCCAAGACTGGTAACCACAGAACATTTGTTTCTGTCTCTGTACCTTCTGTGTGTGTATATGGCTGTTTACATCCAAACATGTACTATGTGCACCACCGTGGCACTTTATAGTGTCACAGCAGTACTTACTACATTCAAGCTTTACAGTGCAGTACTGCAAAGGAACTGAGTGTCCAATTAAGCAATTATGTGAGTGTATTGTCAGTGGGATTGTGTGTGAACACAAAGCTCGGCAGTTACTGAAAAATGTCCCAGTTAGTAGAATGATGCAGATGCTCATGGATCTTGTGTTCACCTGCTGCTGTAACTGGATTTTACTTTACTTCCTGAAGGCCTTTTTTCAAATAATGAATCAGTGAGTAAAGCAGTCTCCTGAATAAGCATCAAGGAACTAAAACTTCCCTTAATTTTGTGTAAGAATTACTCACAAATTAAAATGATTGTACAATCCAGAGTGGTGGGCATTGTCATTGTATAAGCTAAGATCTGATTGGTTGAAAATGGCAGTACTTCCATATTGCATTTTTAGTAGTCAGACGTTCTGAGATATCTGAGATATGAGATATCTTATTTATTTATTTGTTTATCTATTTATCCAAAATCTGAACACCTTACACATTAAACAACATTTGTGTTTCAGGCTGCATGTATCACCCAGCAGAGCTGTATTCTGGCCGTAACACATGGGGCTCTTATCCAGCTGGAGGACCTAACAGAGGACAATGGGCTCCTGGAAACAGTCGCCCCTGGAGCCACACTCAAAGGTGTGAAAGCAGCACCATCAGCACTCACATGCACTTGTTTCTACAGTGTTAGTTTAAATTTCGAACAGAACAGCAATCCATTCGCAGGGGCAGCCTCTTATATATTTACTGTACCATAGTATAGTTTTTTCTCATTTCTTAACAGACCATGTATTGTAATATTTAGTCGTGAACCCCAAGCTATACTTCCAAAAAGACTACAGTAACCTTCATTGCAGTCAAAGGGGAATTTGTTGGCTGTAACAGTTCAGAAAGCAGATACAATAAAAATGCCACTGGCACCTAGCTGAAAAGAATTCTCACTCAGTGGGAGTGGATAGTGGAGCAACTTGAGACTTGAACTTCCCCAACAAGGGTCATTCCAGCAGGTGGGACTCCAGCCTTTTGTTGTCTGGCTTGATTCAAGATAAGCACCACTTTAAGGGACTGACTGATTAACTGAAACTGTGATGAGCATATTCATGAAAAGCTCTTACTTCAGCTGCAGCTGTGAGCATGAGCCCATCTGCAGTTTAAAAAAGCAGGACTCTGGTGAAAGAAACTACAACTTCTTCAGCTGCAGCTGAGAGAAGCCTCAATCTGACTGTACAGCTGCAGCAGTCAAGGGTGGCTCTGATTAATATGATTGTATCTGTAGCTATCTAGTTGTGGTTTTGGCAATAGTAACAACTGTGACTGATAAAGAGATGTGACTCCCAAAGAGACATAAACACTAAACTATAAACAATACATTTTTTGGAAGAAAAAAAACTCTTGGCATAGAGCTGACAGGTTTTGCACTGAGCAACATACAGTACTGTAGGCTGGTATGTTGTATCAAAATGTAATCCAATCCAGCTGAGAAACAGTGGCACAATTCTCCTTTCAAGGCAAAATTTAAGACTTAAAGTAGTAGAAAATGAACAAATATCAATTATTGGGTGGTTCAATAGGGTCCCAATAACAACATAACCCTCTGCATTGGGTTTAAGTGATCATTCAACCAGAAGCACTTTATTGACAAGCTATGCAAAATGAAGTCCATATTTAGTGAGGTCCAAGAAGTTTATTGCCACAAAAGTGGATGTTTTTTCCTGATAAAATATTAAAAGAAGTTGCTAAAAACAGATGCCCCTGAAGTAAAATCTAATCTTTTAGTGTTGCAAAATTAGCAATTATCAACGAGGAACCCTTGATTTAGACCTTCAAAAGAAAGAGCATACATACAAAGCAAAGACTTGGAAGGAGAAAATTATGGCTTCAACATGACTTCTAGCCAGTAGCAACAAGCTTCAGGGCACCCAGACTTGTTATCATTCTCCCATGAGCTGTATGTTTTTTCGTTACCACAGATGCCAAGAAGGGCGAAATCAGTCACATCATCCACCATCAAGTCATCTTTATAATAGGTGAGTAGAACAGCATAAACATCATTCATGCACTGCATTGTAAACATGTTGCTTAAAGCACAGGTAATCGTTCTCAAATAAGTTATGTACTGCAGTGCATCTGTTACTGAAACCACTTGAATGAATAAAGTATGGCTTTTTAAAACAGTTGCGCTTAAAACCTCACTTGCACTTGCCACTTGAGCAGCAGAACAGTACAACACTCGATGCCACCATGGATATGAATATACACTTGGTGTATAAAGTCCCATTTGTGTCATCTGTTGCATCATTGTTTTGAATCAGCATCTACATCATGATACTTGTTGCTTAGTTCAGTTGGTCTTTTGCTTAGGGGGGAGAGAACAGTCAACCATGTGCAGGACAAGGGTATCTCCAAGGGGCACAGGCAGCCTCTACGCCTCTGGGATGGTAAAGAGCGGCATTTTGAGGCCCAGAACTGGCATCACAACTCCACACGCTCATTCCACAACCGCGCTGGCACCAACAACAGTTATGTAACAGGGCCAGGAGAGCGCTACGGAAACTGGGACAACAATGTCAGCAACTCTGTGGTGAGACCTGCAGATCTGGAACAGTATTAGGACTTATTGGAACTGGAAGTGTGTCATCACTTGACTTTTTCATTATGACTGTCCTTTTTCTCTTTTTTGACTGTTAGCATGGGGGTCCACGCCTGCATCGCAACAACAGAGAACTCCAGTCGCCACCAGAGAGATGGGCCCCCTCAGACTGCCACAGGAGCTTTCCAGGCAGATTGATGAACAACAAACCAGGACCTTGGAAACGGCCAGTCCCCCACCTGCGGCGAGACCAACTACACCAGCACAGTTCACCTCTGCAGCACCCTTTATCCCCTAGGGAAGAGTGTCCAGCCAAGAGGAGAAGGGACTCTGGTCCTGACCAGGTAAAGATTCTTGGTTTAGCACAACAAACTTTAATTGTAGTATTTTTAGTATTGTAGTATGACAGGATATGTGTGCTTCTCTGTTTAGTCATCTCATCCAGGATCAAGGCATTTACCTTTATTTGTCCATGCCCCGTCACCACCTCGCCACCACCGCTGCAACCAAGATGACTGGAAGCCTCTTAATGCCAGGGGGGGTCCTTGCCACCACTCTGACCACAGGACCTCAACAACACAGCAACAGGTAAGCTTGTATAATCAGTACATGATTACTAAAATCTGAACAAATATGTTGATCATTGTTGATTTCTATTATTGGTTTTGAAATTGGTAGGAAACCTCTAAACTGCGAACTGGAGGACATGGCTTCAGTAACAGTAACCTAGCAGCTCTAAACCAGAGTTGTGGCGGCAGACCACCACATCACGGAAGCAGAGGGAGTGTAGACCGGAAAATCTCCTCTTCACCAGCAGACCACACCCGTGTGCCTTACAGCCACCAAAACCATAATTACCACTATCAACGGCACACAGGCCACCCCAGAGCCCTACAGCACAACCCACCGCTCCACCCTCTTGAGGAAAAGGACTCACGGAGCCATCACCACAAACAAAGCACAGTGAGAAATAAACATTTAAATAGCACAAATGCACAAAAAGTGTAAAGTTTTCTATTATACTTTCTCTGCTCTTACTAAATAGGTAGAGTGTGTTATATTGTAAGTCCAAATCAAGTACATGGAGGTAGTAACTTAGAGATGAAAGCTCTCAAAAGCTGTTTTTGTGCCATTTCACCAGGCCTAAGTTGCTATTAATCTTGTTTTTAACGTCAGTATAACAGTACATATACTGTAGATGGTTCTATGTAAATGAGTGTCCTATCCTTAAAAAAAAGTCTAAACAGATTTAATGCTAACTCTGCAGGAACCTCAGCGCACTCATCAAAGGGGCAATTCAAGGGATCCAGCCCTCTCCAAGTCTTCTGGTGCAGACTCTCCTCCCTATTCATCCCTCCTCTGCAGTCCTAAAGATGGAGATTCTACTGCCAGCAGTCCACGTGCTCCTTCCAGTCCGTCTTCATACACGGTGGCCAGTGGCAGGAAAGATCCATCAGTCATTCATCAGTGTAGTCCTGGCCTCAATGGACAGCAGGGAAGTCCTAATCACGCCCCGAGACCTAGCCTGACATCTACCACGTCTCTTACATCCCACGCCGGTCCAAAATCCAGGTTTTCAGATGTCAAATACAGAAAGGTGTCGCAGGCCCTCTGCTCACGACAGTCCCCCCACAGCAGATCAAGAGCAAACAAGCCTGAGAAGGAGCTGGAAGAGCATAAAAAACCTGATAAACTGGTGAAAAAGGAGAGAAAGGGTGAAGAAAGAAAAAGACGGAAGAAAAAAGATGAAAAAAGGTTGGCTGAGAGGAAAAAGAAGAGGGATAAAGCCGCAAAGAAGGAAAGAAAGTTAGGCTTGAAAACTAAAGTCACGGAAAAGGAAATGTTTACTTCCATCTCTACTTCCAACTCTTCAGGAGAGGCCAAAACGAGTAAAGTGGAGACTACAACTCTGTACCCAGAGAACCAAGGCCAGTCACCACCAAAACACAAGCACAGGGTGAGGAGTGAACGAGCAGAGAGAACACACAGGCCATCCACAAATTCTCCTCATCCCAGCTGCACTTCACCACAGCCATCCTCAAAATCTGAAAATCACAAAATGCCCAAGAAGATCAGGAGTCCCCCAAAACTCCCAGTCAAGGAACAGCTAATACAGTTTCTTCCCAGGAACA
Source organism: Maccullochella peelii (assembly GCA_002120245.1). Classification (NCBI taxonomy): domain Eukaryota; kingdom Metazoa; phylum Chordata; class Actinopteri; order Centrarchiformes; family Percichthyidae; genus Maccullochella; species Maccullochella peelii. The sequence goes on along the minus strand of LKNJ01001196.1, from coordinate 39,780 downwards.
CCAGCCCCAACCAGACCAGAACCGGACCAAAAGCAAAGCCCGATGATACGCTCCCCTCCCTTTTATTTAAAGCCTTAGCACCTCTCAGTACAGCATGTTCTATTAGCTTAGAGCAGCCCGTCCATGGCAAAGATGGTGGGCAGGGAGGTGTTCTCAACGCCCCAGACCTACAGCCTGTGGCCGTGATGGGAAGTTTCAGGGAAATGGGAGACAACCTTGCGAATACTCCTCCTGTTCTCAGCTGGCAGGGCTCTCCAGTATCAGCTCTGGGAGAAGATGAGGAGGAGCTAGAAAAGGGAGTGCTAAGTAGACCTGTCCTCCAGCCCAGCCCCACCCAGTGCTTCTCTCCTCCTCCTCCTCCTGTTGACAGCGAGAGCATTGATGATATGAATAAGGAGCCTTCTGAAGGTACACTGGCTGATTGTTCCCACAAAGGCATTCCTGAACTCTGTGATCTACCTTGTACAACTGAACGGGTTGCTGAGGAAGAAAAGGAAGAAGAGGTGGACAGCAGCGGGGAAACGTCTGGCTCTCTTCTTCGTGAGCTTCGCCACCATAAAACAGGTTTGGATGATGTCTTCAAGAGCCTGGCCACCTTTCTCGGAGGCCAGAGGGTGACTTGTCGAGGCGGTCCCTTTGGGGGGCCTCCTGCTGGCACCACTAAAGGAGTGAAGTACTCCTCTTCTCTTGCATTGGGGCCTGAGATCCACTGTCATGAGGATCAGGATTTCTCCCCCAAATCAGATCCAACAGCAGCCTCCAAACCTGGTAATCAATCGCCAACTCACACTACCTCAGACACACTTCTGAAATCCCACAACCCGGACGCCCCGGTGCAGGAGAAGCAGGAAGAAATTGAGAATGACATGAAAGAGAAAAAAGAGGGTAAGGCCATGGAGATCCTCACGGAAAGAACAGAGTCGTCTCTTTTGGATGGGTCACTGAGTGCAAAGCTGAGACTGACCACAACACATACAGCCTCTTTCACCAGCCTCATTACGGTCTCTACCAAGGAAGAGAGAGGAAATGTCAAAGAGACAGAACGCATAGGCACAAACAGAAAAAGGAAACAAAAGGTTAAGGATGGAAGAAGAGGAGGAGAGATCAAGATTAAGATAAAGACAGAAGAAAGCAGCGTCATCTGTCCTAAAAACAAAGCAAAAGAAATAAGGGATTTGGAAAAAAGGGATGCTTCATCCTCAGTGCTCGTCATCTCTAGAAAGTCACCCAGACCTCTCAAAGATATTACCGGTCAGAGTTCTCAGGAAAATCCAACCCCACATGGCAAAGACATCCAGAGAGAAAAGGTGGACACTGGGAACACTGAGGTAAAGGTAACAACAGAGAAGAAGGAAGACATTGGTCCGTTAGAACATAAGATATCCTCAGCAGCCGGGAAATCAAATACCAAGACCTCAAGCTCAGCGTCAACTATAACAATCAATACATCCAAATTATGTGTGTCCACACCAGCAAGTAAACCTCCCTGCTCACTAGCTCCAGTTGACCCATTGAAACTGAAGGCATTGTCCATGGGTTTGTCTAAGGAGCTAAAGATCCTCTTGATTAAAGTGGAGAGTGCCGGGAGACAAACATTCAACATTTCAGAGGTGGAGGAGCAGAGGATCCCACTTTCCAAGATCAGCATCAGAAACACGGCCATCGAAGTGATCAAAGCTTGCAAGTGAGTACTCTGACAAAGATACTCCTGGTCTGGGCGTCTTATTAAACATGGAATTTTGAAGGGAAAATATCAGAGTGGGTTTTATGTCTAAGTTGTTCCTCATGATGCGTTTTGTCTTTTATTGCTCTGTTCTCTTTTTCCAGGGGAACAAGGTTGAAGGGGCAATTCAAGGAGTCGTACCTGCTTCCCGCCTTCTCTGTTAAACCTAACATTCCCACCGAGACCCCCATTCCTCGAGAAAAGCTTAACCCTCCTACACCAAGCATCTACGTGAGTGCACATAGATTAGCATAGTCAAAAGGATCCAACCCAGAAAGTAATATCATCACACTGGGAATCCTAAAAACTAGTTTTTAGCCATGCTAAAATGGTTCTAGGGAACGTAAATGTCTCAACCGTTTGAAGGAATGGCACAATATTTGGTACAGACATTCATGTTGCCATCAGGATGAATTGTAAGGCCTATAGTGATCCCTTAACCTTACATCTACTGCCAAAATTTGAATCTAATACTTTGGTTTATGACTAAATACTCGGCAAAACTTGCAACATTCCCATCAGCCTCAGCTGTACTTTGTGTTTCCCATATATATATAAAATATCAGTATGTTAGCATGCTAGCATTTAGCTCAAAGTACAGCCTCACAGAGCCCCTAGCATGACTGCAGACTCTTAGTCTTGTTCTTATATGAATAAAAGACTTCAACATCATAATTAATAATTACTTGAAATCACTTGAATTATTTCTTGGATCGTTTCTCGATAGCAGCAGAGAGAGCTGCCTTATCATACCTTGTTTCAAGACATCTACAGGTTTCCAACGTGCTGTCAGTATTTTTAAGTTGTTTTCAAGATTCAAAAAAATATTCTTTTGCTGCGTTCAAAAGCTCATAATAACGCTGCGTTTCTTTTGCAGTTGGAGAGCAAGAGGGACGCCTTCTCTCCGGTTCTGCTTCAGTTCTGCACTGATCCCAAAAACGCTGTTACTGTCATCAGAGGCCTCGCTGGCTCCCTCCGCCTTAGTAAGTTTATACACCACACTCCGCTAATTTACCCCACTCCATTTACTCTGTTTATCCCAACAGAATTGATCAAATTCCATTCATCCCCAATGGGTTTTTGGTGATTAGTTACGCGTTGTCATTAATTAGGGCCTTTTGTTTATTGTTTTGTGAAAATTGTCATGCAAGGAGCAGGGAAAATGGAAGGAGATTTATTCGTCAATTATTCAGATATAAACGTAGATTATCATAAAACTGTGGAGTTTATTTTACACATGACATTTTAGACATATATTTTGAGTCATTTCTATAACAGAAATATGTGAAGGCAATCTTTGTGCTCTCTTGTCCAGCCTGTCCTCCACCCTGTATGGGTGCTGCATCTGTCACAATCATTGTGAGAACAACCTGCAAATGCAGGAAGTGCTGTGTCTTGAAAACTCTGTATAATCTGCCAACAGGGCAGCATACAGCACCACATTCTCACAGTCACGTCACAATTGTGTCCATATTTGAATGCAGACCATGTGTGATCAACCATGACGTGATGGCTGGGCCACTGGGAGGCTGTACTATGATCGAGGATAGTTGAATGCGTTTTCAATGTGTGTATTTTACAGTCATCCAGTATAGATAAAGCCATCTTGTTTCTGTTCCTACACCTTTTTTCCCTATGACATACTGTTGTATGAAATATTTTAAACTTAGACTCAGAAAAGAAATAAATTAATGCAACATAACTGGGATAACAAATAACCATTTTTGAGTATTTAAAAATCCCAATGCCTTGAGAAATCTAAAATTAAAAATAATCCAATAATTGGAAAAAATGCAAAGCGTTTTGTATTTATCTGGTAATTATCTCTGTTCTCTGCTTTCTTTTCCCTATGTGAGACCTTGGTCTGTTCTCCACCAAATCTCTGGTGGAGGCCAACGCGGAGCATGCAGTGGAAGTGAGGACTCAGGTTCAGCAGCCCGCTGATGAGAACTGGGATCCCAGCGGTTCTGCACAGGCGTGGCCCTGCGAAAGCAGCCGCTCACACACCACCATCGCCAAATACGCCCAGTACCAGGCCTCCAGCTTCCAGGAGAGCCTGCAGGTAGACATTTTCCCTCATGGCAAACACATGTACACACATGCACACAGATGGTTTAATGTGTAATGTTTAGTTTAGCCTGTATTGCAACAATATTGTATGATGCCTCTTGAGCTTTCAGGAGGTTTCAATAAGTTGTTTTTGATGCTGATACGATAATCGACACATATGTTTTCCCACAATTAATTCAACCACTTGCACCACTGTCTTGATTACAGGGTTCGTACAAAGTATTGAAAGTTTGGAAAATGCTTCATTTTAACCATTATATTTTCAAGGTTAGGAATATGCTTGAATTCAAATATACTCCTTGAAAAATGCTTGATTTTACATCACCTACACAATCACTCATGTAAACCAAAAATCTTTTAATATTTGAAATGAAACGATCCCGTCATCATATTTGTTTGTTGTCTCCTGGCATTTATAGTAACAGTATAAGGCTTCGAGAATCTGGAAATGTTTGGTTTAGGTACCTTGAAAGTGCTTGAAAAGTGTTTACTCTTAAAAAGCTGTATGAGCCCTATGATTATTAAACCTTTCTCCCATAATCCTGCTAATTTAGAGACATTTCCATAGAAAAGCAAAGTAAGCACACTTGTCATAGCATTTGCTAAAGATACATGTATGTTTTTATTCATGGTCAGCTGTTACAAGTGTATGGACTAATGAAATCTGTAAATAATGATCTATTTCACACAATCTTTGTCTAGGACTAACCTCCAAAGTGAACTATGTAATGATGCATCTGTTTTTAGCTGCTGGCCAACATGTCAGCTAAGCTCATGTAGATGTGTTATAGGAGGAGAAGGAGAGTGAGAATGAAGAGGAAGAGGAAGAAGAGCAGGCCTTAGACCCATCAGCCACCACAAAAGCTGGTCTGACGCTAGCCAACAGCAAAGGCAGTCCTGCCTCGACTACCATTAAAGCCAATTCTGCCCAACCGGTGAATGCCACCAACACACCCAGGTTAGCACACAGCTGTGACCTGTTTGCATGAAGAATTCACTGTTTCACTGCCTTAACAATACTCAACTCAGACTTTGTTCTTTTCCCCAGCTCAGAGCAGAAAACGACTGGAAAGATCATTAAATTTGGCACCAATATTGATCTCTCTGACCCTAAAAGGTGAGATCGTGTTACTGAATTCTGCCCACTCTAACTGAGCTCACTGAGGGTCCTTGTCGTTTCACATTACCCGTCGTCTCTTTTCATAAGGTGGAAGCCCCAGCTGCAGGAGCTGCTCAAGCTGCCAGCTTTCATGCGCGTGGAATCCAGCAACAACATGCTCAGTCACGTCGGTCACACCATCCTGGGCATGAACACTGTCCAGCTCTACATGAAGGTGCCGGGCAGCCGCACGCCAGGTCAGTGTGTGTCGGACAACACAATTAGGCATTTAGAAGTGTTTTTAATGTTTCAAATGATTGCGTTGTTTTTTTTTTTTTTTATGAATGCACCGACTGTTTGCATTTCTCATCAGGTCATCAAGAGAACAACAATTTCTGCTCGGTCAACATCAATATCGGGCCTGGTGACTGTGAGTGGTTTGCTGTCCACGAGCACTACTGGGAGGCTATCAACAAATTCTGTGAGAAGTGAGTCACGAGGCCGTTAGATTTAACAGCAGGTATCTGTGCATGCTAAAAATTGCGTTCTTGCACATTGTTTCCCTCAGGCACGGAGTAGACTACCTTACAGGGTCCTGGTGGCCAGTCCTGGAAGACCTCTACGGCTCCAACATTCCTGTGTACCGCTTCATTCAGAGGCCGGGGGACCTGGTGTGGATTAATGCAGGGACGGTGCATTGGGTCCAGGCGGTGGGCTGGTGCAACAACATCGCCTGGAATGTGGGACCACTCAACTGTAAGTTACAACGAGGACCCGAAGAAGAGATGAATAGCAGCTTAAAAATTGTGTGTTGTTCTTTGTCTCAAATTACTAATGAAATATGCTGTTTAGTGTGCTGCCTACTTTCAAGCCTCACCGCTGTTTGTGTGTTTTTGCTCTCCCAGCATACCAGTATCAACTCGCCCTGGAGCGCTTTGAGTGGAATGAGGTGAAGAAGGTTAAGTCAATCGTTCCCATGGTCCACGTTTCCTGGAATGTGGCTCGCACCATCAAGATCAGCGACCAGGACACCTTCAAGATGATCAAGTAAGACGTCTCTCTGCGTTTATCTGTCTCTGTGTGTGTGTGTGTGTGTGTGTGTGTGTGTGTGTGTGTGTGTGTGTGTGTGTTTACATCTGTCACTATCCACTCCTCTGTCTCCCTCAGACACTGCCTGATGCAGTCCATCAAGCACATCCAGATTCTGAGAGACCAGCTGGTTGCTGCAGGGAAGAAGATCTGTTACCAGAGTCGTGTGAAGGACGAGCCAGCCTACTACTGCAATGAGTGTGACGTGAGTCCCTCGTCCCCTGGCCTCGCTGTCTGTCCACGCAGTAAATTGTGTATGTTGTGTGGATGCATTACAAACATGACATTGAACCGCAGTGCCAAAACTGTGTCTGTGCAGGTGGAGGTGTATGACCTGCTGTTTGTGACCAGTGAGAACAGCAGTAAGAAGAGCTATGTGGTGCACTGTGAGGACTGCGCCCGAGATAAGAGCCCATCACTGGCAGGAGTAGTGGTGCTGGAACAGTATCGGATAGAGGAGCTGATGAAAACCTACGACAGCTTCATTCTGGTCAGTGCCTCTAATCTTGTACACTAACAGCAATGTCAGAGAAATGACAGAGAGTCTGTTGCCACGAGCTGGGACTGTTTTTAAATATTCCACTTTGTTGGTGCCTTTAAATGAACTAATGTTTAAGGATAGGTTCACATTTTTTAAGTCTATCTTAAAACACACCGAAACAGTTTTTGAGTCGGTGTAATCACTCCTCCTGTCCCTACTGGTCGAAAGAGATCCAATTCTGATGGAAGTGAGATACACAAATCAAAGTTATAGACTTTTTAGTATGAACTTCAGTCTTTGTGTTTCCCCAGACAGTGACAAAGTAACACAAAGAGGGAAAAACACACTAAAAAACATCAGCTGAACTATAGGAGGCATTTTCACACAAAATCATGACTGTAGATTTTGTTCCACATCACTTACATTGGAATCTCTTTAGGAAGGGATCACGTCTCAGCCGGTATGAACAGGAGGAATGATTACAGCAACCAAAAACTGTTTCAGTGTACATACAGCATAGGAATGCAAGTGCTGTTTTAAGACAGACCTGGGAAAAAAATGTAAAGCCTAGCAGCAACTATTTTAATTCAAGAAACTACACTGCATCATTTAACAATGCACACGTTTGCCTTGGTTTGCTTTCCTTTTTGGGAGCACATTATAAAATCTCCAATGCATTGCAGAGGGAGATTTTTTCAAAACAGCCTCCTCTCACAGCTGCGTTGTCAGACAATCACAACCTCACTCTCACAAAGCAGTAATGCAAACTAAATGTTCGCTGTGCTGGATTTTTATACCGCTTAATAAGGATCGTTTGACACAAATGTTTGAGAAATCACCACAAAATGAAATAAATACAAACATCCAGACAAAAAATGCGTTTTGTGCAATTTAGATCTTTTGTAGAATGCATTGTTTAAATTGTTTCTAAATGTGTTTCCAAATCATAACTTCATGTGCACACACACACAGCCTTTTCAAGTGGCCAGCTGAGCTCTGTCTCTTCCTCTTTGTCTTCCCCTTCAGGCTCCATCGCCCTTTTCAAAGTGAGGACTCCTCCCTGGTGTCTTTCAGCCATAACCAAAACTCTAATGGCAGCACAAATGTTGTCTTCAAGGCAATCTATTCCAGAAAAACACTCTCTGAATCAGCCGATCACGTTTACTCAGTATTGTTTACATCACACAATAAGGTATGGATACTCAACCCAATCTAACTATAGCTCACTGTCTTCCCCATACCAGCTGCTGATTGGACGTGTGTTTTGAAATAGAATGACTAGACTGGTATTGGTAAAAAAAAAATGTGAGCACTGCTAGCACTGAAAATCAGGTTATATGTTCAACGGACACTGCTGTGATTCAAAAGCGTCAAGTAGCCGGTTGTGTGTATTAATTCAGGTACTTTTATGCAAATTCAGTCAAACTTTTTTACACCAATCTAGTTATTCTATATGTCCATGAATTTGCTGTGATTCTGTTGTACCAGCAGGGGAATGGCTTCACAGGAGAAGTAGCTGATTGTCACATTTGGCATCGTATTGGTTCCTGTTTTTGTTTGGTATTCAGGTGAACATTTGTAATTCCTGTCTGTATACTCTTTGAGGTGCTATTCCAATCCTATTTATTCTCGTTAGATACTTAAAATGTTTTACCAGCCTAGAAGTACACCACATTGGCCTTGCGAACTGTATTTAGAGGAGAGGTAATTAGAGGATTAAACACATACAAATAAGGTTTTATGTAAGCATTAAAAAAACGAATCAAAAACTTTTATCAGTTTCTCTAAAATACGGGTTTACTAGAAGACTAATATGGTTTCATTCTTAGTTGGAAATCAAGTATGTAGATGGAAAATTTATTTTTTGTTTTGTTTTTTCACAAGTCCAGCTAAATAGTCGTTGGTGTGGTTTTTTTGATACGCCCAGTAAACAGACATAGTTCCGTTTTTTGTTTTTTTTTGGAATGGGAAAACAATCCCAGTTTTATACCTCTTTTTTGTTGCTATGTTCTTGTTTCTAGATGACGGAGAAAATAAATTATTGTAAATTGTGAATGAATTTATGGGATACTCAGTGGTGTGCATGGACGGGGTACAGTGAAGGGGAAGTTACCATTGATGTTTCAATGAAGTGTCTGTTACGGTCTGGAGAAAGTTAGATGTCCAAAGAGACACACAATCATAATCTTTATAATGCAAAAGCCAACGAGGGCGAGCAGGTGACCAGACAGAAAGGCGCTGGCTCTTTGTTTTCATTTTGCCCCAAACATCCGTCCTGATGAGACTCAGCTCCATGCACTGCCAGGGGGTTTAATATACATATTTCCAGTTTAATATGTTGAAGAGCACATGAGTTGAGACATGACAAGAAAGGCCCAGTCATCATTTTTATTTTTTTATTTTTTTCCCCCTCCAACAGTTAGACAGACCTTCAAAATAAATGGTCCCATTTTGTTGAGGCTACGTAGTCCAACATTTGGCTTTAAATGTTGTCATAATGCAAGAGTGACAAACTATATACAGCTTCAAAGTACATTTAAAAACTTTGATTCCTACTTAAACTTTGATTATCACTTACTGCATTGGGCTTTATTCACATGCAATGATTTGGTTGCATATAGGTTAGGCCTATTTTTTACCATTTAAATACCATTGCTCTATAACCATTCTAATAAAATCCACAACTTTCAGATCTTACCCCTGCCCTCATTAGTCTGTGCACACCATTTAATGTACATAATGTATGTTTTCAGGTTTACTAGAAGACTTATGTAGTTTTGTTCTCAATCGATAATCTAATTTGTATATGGTCAAATTTGTCCACCTCAGTCACTTGTTTTTGCTGTTGTTATAATACATTCTAAAAATATCCTGGTTCACTCTAGTTAAAATTACTGCAATGGGAATTTCTTCCCACTTTTATACCTCTTTTTCTTGTCAGTTTCTGTTTTTTGGATTACAGAGAAAATGGGAAATTGTAAATTGTGACATTATTTATACTGTACATGGTTGTTTTCTTATATATTTATTGCATATCAAAGGGTACTTCACTTGATAAGGGGCTACAAGGTATTTAAAATGTAGTATGGTTATAATGTGTGGATAGGGGAAGTGCAATCAGGGGGCGGTTTAATTTTCATGGTGCTAGACCCCGCCTTGCCTCTATGCCCCTCATTAAACAGTATATAATGATGTATGAACATGAGTCAGTGATACAACTCAAAGCCAACCGGTTGGTGCTTAGAACCATTTCAACACAATTGCTGGTGACATGAATGGAATGATGTCTTTGTACTGTATCTAACAGATAAATACAAGATCTTTTAAAAACCTTTTTTCCATTGTATGAAATTCATAATCTTGTGAGGCATTAGTGGTTTTATGATGAGCATTAGCAGTAGTTGTAATTCTTGACACTTTTGCAGAGACTTTTAGGGATGTGACTTTTAATGACGTTGAGGTTTCGTTTTTTTTTTGTGTGTGTGTCTTGTCCTCATTATTAATATTATTTGAAGGATGTAATAATGCTCTTTTCCCTCTTGACTTGTTTGATTCATGCTGCACTTATTGTTTCATAAAGAACTCGCATAGAAGAAAAACCTGAGCCAGACCTGTCTTAAATCCCTTTGTGATTTTTCTGTGACATATTGTATTGTTGTTCAAGGAAATAAAATGTTTTGATAAATTATTCAACAGTCAGTGTTTGCCTTTGATTGCCTTTCTGTAGCCTCACCTGTTGACTTCTGGTGTGGACAGTTAGATTGATTCAGTCCCATCTGCAGGTATCCAGGCATGCTCTCCTTATATGTTATACCTAATAATAATAATAATAATAATAATGTGCTGGATATGAGTTTGATCTGTTATCTGCTCTCGAGGATGTAGAGGTGGTTCGCCATCAACTGCAAAGATGGAATGTGAGCAACATTTTATTATTCATATTCATATTTAACCGTTATTTGAGCAGCAGAACTATGTTACAGAGAGGCAGACATATGCAGACTTCTGGGTTTATCGTCTGGCCCTTGTAAGGTTTTTAGCCGTGCTAGCGGCATGGCCTTAGGGCTGGCAGTGTCGTCGCACTTTGGTCCAGACTGAAACATCTCAACAACTATTGGATGAACTGCCATGAAATGTGCCACAGATATTCATGTTGCCCAGAGGATGAATCCCTGTGACTTTGGTGATCCTCTGACTTTTCATCTAGCGCCATCATCAGGTCAACATTTTTAATTTGTCCAGTGCTTTTGTTTATGACTAAATACCTGCAAAACTAATGGCTTTCATTCATCTTAGTCTTTCCCTACAGAAGACCACAATGGAAATAAGCTTTTAGTTTTTATTATGTTTTTATCCTCGACAATACTGTATATCAGGACTGGATGTTTGCAGTCTTGTATTTACCCCTATTATTGTCATATAAAGCTGTCTGTCTGACAGTAGCTTCAAGTACATGTGTATATGTACTAGGTGAGTCAGAATGAGCTGACAAGTCATGTTGCAGCTGCCCTACAGTCTACAGCTGCTGGCCTCTGGGTGGCTCCACTGGACCAGTTTGCTTAAGGCTTCCTTCTGAGTTGATGTTGAGGGAGGAGAAAGTGCTACTCATTTTTCCCTCCAACATTTTCCTGATACCATCTTGTCAAAGCTACAGCTGCTCCATTTAGTTAAGAAGCACAGTAATCCAAAAGTAACGGAAAGTAATCTGAATAATATATCAAACTAATGAAATCTCTGACTATTGTGGCCTAGATGCTTGTTCAAGGTGGGACACATACAGTATATGGTCATACTTACCTACAGCTTATATACTGTCAATGATACAAGTCACGTTATAAACTAAAATAACATAACAGATACAGACAAACATGAAACCACATGCAATCAGACTATCTCTTTATCTTTTCTACGTCTTTTTCTGGTTGCTATTTTTGCCATTTATTTGTATCCCAACCTCCAGGGTTAGAGGACATGAGATGGCCAAAACTGCAGATGCAGGGACATCTCATCACAGAACGTGGACACAGCAGCGGATATCCCGGTTTCAAGGACAGGAAGACCGCTCTTCCTCTACCAACCCCCTCAGACACTGACATACACATATGAGCAGCACACTGTGGCATTGTTAATGGAAAAACCAGCCATTGCTCCCACATTTTTCTTACCCAGAGCACTAATGCCATGGGCTCTTTGATCATTTTTCCTTGTACCAACTGTTCAAATGCCCTGATTTTCTCCAGGGAGTATATGTACCTACCCCTGTGAAGAAATAAACAAACAAAGAGTGGGATGAAAAAATGAGAATTTCATATCAAAATACTAATTTCACCCTTTGAACTGAGCCCCTCTGGTTTCTTATCAGTCCCCACCAAATTAGTCAGCCCCCCCCCACCCCCCGCCTCCCACCCCCATCCTCATTTCCTTATGTTTTCTGAAAGCGGAGCTCTGTTTTCCATCAAAAGGTCAAGGGCCAATCCGCTGTCATTCCTGCTTCTGAGACAAATCTTAATTAACTCTGGCTTGAGTAGCGCTTCGTCATTGTTCACACCCTCATCAGTACACTATGATGAGTATGATGGTGAGTGTAGCATAGCCCACATCTTATGTAACAGTTAGTCTTAAAGCCACAAAATGGCTTTACTGGCAGTTTGTGAGGGTTTTTTTAGAATGAACATCAGTTTTAAATTTTGAAACCCACCTTATCACTATTTGACAGTGGAGCAGAGAAAGTCCTCAGTGAGGTTATAAAGTGTTGGATTGGGCAGCATACCCTGACTCCTCTAATCTATCCAAATAAACACTCCTCCTCCCTCCCCCTGGTTCCAGGGGTTATCACAGAACCCCTCCACTGCTCCCCTGCCCAGACACTAACAGCAGCCTTTAACACAGCCCAGCTTGCTTTCAGAGAGCAACACAGGATACACACTCACACACACTCATAGCCGCTTACACACTCAATCATATCTCAAACTGGAGTCGGAGTGAGGAAACAGAATGTCAGGGAAGGAAGCACTGAAGTCAGTGGGAAAGCAGAATTTGCCTAAAGTCCGCAGAGCTCTTTTCTGACCCACTCTATAGGAGGTCTGAGGTTCATAACAGCGGGCAAATATCTGATGATATTTTTTAGAAATAGGCCAGAACACAAAAGGAGATTTTACATTTAGTTACGTAGCAGAAACTCAACCTTCACTTGGATACCAACCTCAAGGTCTGGATTTTCAAACAGAGAAGACATACATCAGGAGGAAATTCTTGAAATTCTCTTTGTCCCTGACCACTCACTGTTCTTCAGGTCTTTCAGACTCCCATCATCTGCTCCCACCATCAAACTGCAGGAGGACACATCGTCAGGTTTATCACACAGTGAGTACAACAAACTTTTTTTTTAACAAAACCAAGTTGAAGAAACAGAAAAATGCTAATCCTGACCCTCACGAAAGGTCTCAGTTTACTTGCAGTACATCATCTTAATGAAACATCCTGAATATGTTTCAAAGGCCAGTGTTTGGGTTGCTCACTGATTGAATGGAAGCCAGACTTTGCTGACATACACTCACAAGCAGATCCCTTTCAAAATGCAACTCAAAAGAAAAAGGCCACAGGAGTGTTGGAGAATCTACAAAAGTCTTCAGATTTTTCTTGCTATTTATACAATCTAAAGAAAAGACAATAAACCAAGAAGCAACATAAATTCAAGTAATTCCCAACAACCCAAAGTCTTCTGATGGTTTTTATACATCTTTGGTTTCTCACTGTGTGACTCTGGAAGATGGAAGATTAAGTGTCTATAATGATGTGTATGAATCCTGTTTTAGAGTAGATTTTCTCTTAATGGAGCATCAGTGCCATCACAAGTGAGCTGATGATGGAAGGGGGCAGTGCGAATTTAAGGAACTGTAATTTAGTTAAAATGATGCTGACAGACAGAACAAACACGAACGATTTCTTGTAAGACCCATGTGTTCACATGGTACTTGGCATAATAACAGTAGCAGCTAATACACTCAAGAACAGAGTCTACTTTGTCACGTGGAAATGTTTAGGTCTGTAGCAGCTGTAGCACAACAAAGTCATAATATTGTTGTGATGCTCAGATTAGAGATTAGTGGGATTTTTCAGAGTTTTCCAGATGTTCCTGGCTCATTGTTCTGGGTCGTGGTTATCCTGGAGTTTGGAGGTGGGGTCAGTGGAGCCCATTTCCTCGCACTTAGAGCTGTGCAGTTATCTGTGTTGACTTTCAGCACGTTATTTAAGGAAGCAGTTCGTTAATGGACATTAACATTCTTTACCTTTCCATGTTTTTAGAGGATAGAGTGAAGAAATCAGGGCATGTAGAGAAGAAGAGAAGGTTTGAGTGCAACAGAAAATAGGGGTAGTAGTAGTAGGTTAAAATAAAGCCTCTGCAATCCTGAATATTGGGTAGGTTAATTAATCAGTTACATTAACTTATTGGGCTAAAATTGTTTTTCTTTCTTGAAACATAGACCACAAGGATGATGAGTTTGTCACAGAACGGGACGCTGGAGAAGACTGTATCTGAGCAGGCCCACTCAGAGCGGGGATCCCCCTCCAGAGCGGGGTCAGGGGTCGTGGTGCCGCCTCCATACTCCCAGGGCGGCAGCGAAGCCGCCGACAGCCCCCTGGAGTTAAGGGGCTCTCTGGACTGCTGGGCATGCTCTGTGCTGGTCACTGCACAGAATCTGATCATAGCCCTGATCAACGCCGGGCTGGCCAGCATCGTGTTCGGCACCATCCTCACCCCGGCTCTTACCATGATCATATTCGGCTTCCTCTGCCACTCCACGGTAAGAATCTCCTCTGGAAATCTCTCTTTTTTTCTTTGACTGAGAAGGGTGAGAGGGTGCAGATTGAGACATCTTTTGTACTAGCAGGAAATGATGTAGACTGTCAATCAAAGTGTGATTTGGGATTTCCACCACCAATTCAGATAAACAAAGAGAAAGAGAAATGTATTTCAGGGATTTGATACTGTTTTCCAAGATCTTACTGGATCTTCTGCAGCTGTGACTAAGCTGCTCTGGTTCCTTTGTGCAATGCATTGTGGGACGATAGTGTACCCCAACAGCACATATTAAAAAATCCAGCATATTTAGTGCATACTGACTTTTCTGAGTATACTTAATTACTCACTTTGCCAGATGTGAACACACTACTCCAAACCCCCTTAGAATTAATATGTAGGCAGGTGTGGAACTGGGGTACAGGTTGGGGCTTAAGTGGGGGAAAAACTAAGGAAAGGTAGTTTTCTATGTGTGTGTGTGTGTGTGTGTGTGTGTCCTGTATACTCTTTGATTTTTGCATGCATGCCATTATTCATTAATTTCCCCCCTCCTCTTGCTCTGCAGGTGCAGCCCCATGGAACATCTCTGTATTGCTCAGACCTGCTGGATGACGGCGGCTGCGTGGCTCTGCTGGTTGTGGGCTTTCTGCTGCTCACCCCTCTGCTGGTCCTGGCACTCGCTGCCTACTGCCGCCTGGCCCGACACCTCCAGCTGGGCCTGTGTTTCATTCCCTACAGCCGCGCCGTTTACAAGAACCTGCCCGCCTCACGCCCCCGGAGGGGTGGCGCAGGAGGCTGCTGTGGGCAGCAGGGGGCTTCAGAGAGGGAGAGGAAGGGAAGTGTATGGGTGTAGGAGAGGAGAGGAGGATTGTATATTGTTGTAATATGTATCTCTGTTTAATGACAAGAGTTGTTGCAATTGTATTTCTATTTCTAAAGTCACCGTAAAAAACCATCATCTTTCGTCATTTATAGCAATTGTGTGGAAGTCAGTATTGCTTTTTGTATACAGTTTCAGTGTATTGAATGTATTTTATACATTTTTACAATAAAGTGTCACTTGACCCACCGAGCTGTTCTTTAGCTACCAAACACATGTTGCCTGTTCCCATTAAAAATCTGATGTCAGTCTTCATGGCGCAGGCAGATATCTTAATTACTGTGTAGCATGGAGGTACATGTGCTGTCCGGTTCATAGGTTATCATCTCTTTATTATCACTGGCCCTTTGAGTTCGACTTAGAAGCAGCAAGCACGCTGTATGTATTAGCAGAGACATCACAGGTTAATGACATTCTGACTTCTGCACATCACAGATTAATTGATATGTTCTCGACGTGAGTTTAATTCATTTAACTTTCTAAAAATGTGTTCCTGTCAAATAATAATGTGTGAAGTAATAATAAAGTCGGACCAAATAACTGGTTTTAATGTCAAAATATGACTCAAAACAAAGGAGTCTGAATGTATTTCTGACCTTCACCTGCCTCTAATGGTGACTGGAATTGCATATTTCTGCCTCTGTGACTCTGAGGGTAAATTTAGATTCTGAATGAATGCCGTTAAGCAAAACAAAAAGTATTAATTTTGAATATATTTCCTGAAAAATAACTTCAGTCTAATAATGATTATATTTTGTAAGCTGTATCTTGAATTGACGTTCAATAATGAGTTCTACTTGAATATTGATGAATATTTATGTTATTGTCATGTGTACTGATGTCTGGCCATTCGTGTTTGTTCAGGGGATTTGTTATTATTTATTATTATAATATCAACAATAATTAGTATTGGTGATATTATATGTATAATATTCACATGTCGATACACGTTACGATTTGATACAGTTTGTGACATTTCTGTTTATCTTATAGGGTAAAGTGGAAAAAACTGAACATTCTATCTATGAACAAGATTAATATAATTTAATATAATTTACAATTGGAGTATTATTAATAATTAGCAGACACTGCATTAGCAATAATATAATGCAGTATTATAATGTAGCCTATGTATCATGTAGTATTTGTAATTTGTTTACTTTGTACTATTGAGGTCTGAATTTCCTGTCAGTTTAGGCCATAGCAACATCAATTTGTTTATTTCTTCATCTTCTTCATCTGCTTATTTCTTTTCAGAACTGATCCCAGACCATCGTAGACGGGTCACCAGGTCATGATAAATACCAAATAAGGAGCACCTTTGGAAGTAAGAGTGGATTTTTTGATTGAGCTCTAATAACACAACATCAGAATGGGAGATTTTACTGTTTTCATTTTGCCCCCGGGTCAATTAGATTTAAAAACTCAAGCAAACATTCTGGGACCATTAATCTCCATGTAGGACTTGACATTAAATCTAGACCTGCTTTAGAAAAAAGATGTTAGGATTGGCAATAGTTTAGCTTGAGTGCTATTACCCTGCAAATCCACTAGGTGGAATCAGAGACACAGTTGGAGAGAGAGCTAGAGCTGCAAAGTTATAAATAAGTATGCAGTCAAACCATTTGAAAGAGATATAAAACCTTTATTCATATTTAAATTACAAACATAAGGTTTGGCATGTGTTTGAATACATTTGTATTCCTTTAAAATGGTGGATAAAGCTGAAGTTATGTTTTACTGTAATAGTGTACTTTAATAGATCTATATTTCACATTGCAATGTCTGGATTTGTGTGTTTGATATGTCATTATTTCCTGGGAAGACGAGAGGTTAACAGGGTTGGCTGTTGATATTCGTTAATAATTTGTGATGTGGGGCTTTGTATGGAGCTGTGAATGCACCAGGTTCCAGGGTACCACGTCCGTCTTCATTCACCTGACCCATGATAATGTAGTTGACACCTATTGGAAAGGGAAAAAATGACCAGAAAGAGTATTAAACCAGTATTATATTTTCGAGTAAATGGAAATGCTAATGATCTGTGGTGTGTGTGTGTAAATCCAAGACGCTGATACCTCTGCGGAGCAACGGGCACTTCTTGCACTGTGACACCAGCTTAACAGACATGGTCTCTCCGACTTGCGTGATTGTTAATCGACCTGCCTTGTAGGCCTTAATGAGGGAGACGTTAACAATAAGAGTGCCTCGGGGCCCAGGGGCCAGAGAGGTCACCTTGCCGGTTACCACTGGAAAAAAAGGAGGGGTTCTGTCAGAACACGACATCTGATTTCTTTACTTGTTGCATATGTGAACGGTAAGATACGTACCAAATTCACTGGCACAGAAACTGGTCTTGATGGTTCCGTCTCTTTTACAGGCTTTGGCACACAGAGGATTTTGAGGGACTAAAAATATAGAAGAATGTATAAAAAAATGCACATTAGACATATGCCTTCTGCACATTGACACACACAAGCATAGTGTGCACATTACTTCACCCACCAGGCCTCTTTCCATTTGGCCTTGTGACGACGACGCCACTGTCCTGGCCTGTGGTGCCCTGTCCACGGCCTCTCGCGGGCTTGACTGGTTTGGGTCTCTCGGTGGGCACATATTTGGTGGTGGGGACGGATGGCTGTGCAGTGGTGGCAGGACGCTCAGGTACAGCGGGTTTGACTGCAGGTTTTCGGGGGATGGACCTCGTACCGGCTCCTGAGTCAACTGTTGCATGCGTCTGAGAACCACGTGGGACGCTGGTGTAGTAGGCGAGGAATCCATCTGATGTCACACTGAGGTCAGATACAAACTGGACCAGTAGCACATTGCTGCTGGTAATAATGGGCCTGGACAGGAGACAGGTAGAAGACGAGGTGGCAAATTAAGAGTAGTCGATTTAAAATGACTTTAAAGGCCAACAAACAGCTTTTTAGAGCTATCTGTAACTTACTGTGGGGCCTGATCGCCACAGTATTTTCCAATCAAACGTGAATCATCTTTCTCTCCACCATTAAAGAACGCCACATAGTCAAACCGGCAATAGGTGTCGGCCTCCAAGACGAACTTATCGAACTTCACCTGGATTACCTGGTACCCAAACAGAAACAGAAATATGACTTTAAATGATCACATGTTGACTTTGGAAAATAATATGTTTGCATGCTGGGAGTGAGTGTGCCGCCACCATATCAGGCTCCACAGTGATAAGCCAGGAGCAGCTGGTTCCTGGTGGGTATTTCTTGTCAGGCCAGTTGGGCGTCTTGATCTCTCCCTGGGCCTTTGTTGTCTTCCCCCCACAGAACTGTTGGTCTGAAACGAGTCGTGCACACTCCATGAGAACAATGAATGAAGATAACAGCAGACTATACAGAAACGTGGTAGTGTGGATGTAGCCACTAACTTTGTTCACTAACTTTTGAATACATATTATTCTTCTTGAGGACTTTTTGACTTTTAAGGTTAGAATTAGGTCCCCTGTTGATATGTTACATCAATCACGCTTATCTGGAAGGGATCATGAGGGAAATACATTGTGCAAGCTCAGGGGCGTAGCGCGAAACTGCCCCCTTCCCCTCTTACTACATCAGGTAGATCTTATAAGAGAGGGTAGAGGACAAAGCTGTATTTTCTTGCCTCTACACCAAGACAGGATTACTGTGTTTCATGATAAAAGACAGCTGAAGAAGATTTCACTGGAGTCTTGTTTTGCAGTGCTAACACGTTGTGTTCAGTCTTGATGTTTAATGCAAATCTCCTGTCAGTGTAAACAGTTGCAAATGGATGCTTGATAGCACATCTTTTACTAACTGCTTTATTAGCTCAGTAACATAAGAAGGTGGAGGGGGAAACACTGCAGTGAGGTAAGCTAAGCTCAGCTTTTAGTTTGGTTCAATCTACTTTTGTTAAAACATTTGCTAGCAAATTGTGTTCAGTCATCTGTCTTTTTTTTTTTTTTACTTTGTTTCTCTCTCCTGTCTTGCTTTTCTCTTTTGGCAGCCTGACTTCGGTTTCTTGAAAGACATGAAAGTCCTTGATCTTTGATTCTGCTGCAAAAGCATCAGCGCAGTTAGCTACAGCGTTTTGAGATGACCCGTTTGTGTCTGACCGTATTGCAGGAGTGGACTAAACCATGTGCAGCCCAGAGAGGCTCCAGTATGTTTTAGATAGAAAAGAATCATCTATCAAAAAGTTTATTCAGCCATCACTAATAATTTACTATTGAGGCTAACAATGTAAAAATCAAAAATCGCTGTTAAAAACGTTTAATTTTAGGCCTCTTGAGGGGCCTCCCCATGTTTGGGCCCTGGGTAGTTAATTCCACTATTCCCCTGACTACTTTGGCCCTGTGCAAGCTGTGTGATCTGAGAGAAATAGAAAATAAGTCCCATTTTCTTCTGTATTGTGAACGCTACAGTGACTAAAAGTGTCAATCATTCATTAAATGGCTCAACAAAACCCTGATGTATTCTGCACCTCTTTCAAATAAGGCATCATTTATAAAGGGTTGTAACTAATGCTTTATTAATGGTTATTATATAGTTATAAGCTATTAATAAAGACACATTTTGGGTTGCCATGTTGTGAAAAATCCCTTAGCCTAGTATTTACCCCTCCTATTTGATAATAATGAAGTTATAAATATTGGTAAGCCATTGATAAGTGCTTAATAAGTTGTTATTTTGGTCCAGACCCTCTGCAGTCTTTTCCCATAAGGTAAGTGATCATATGGTCCAAACAGTAAAATGGATTTTTCACAACCTGGCAACCCAAGAGTTGTTTTTATTAATGGATTGTAACTTGTCTGCAAAGCTTTACTAAATGACTTATTAAACAAGTAGCTTAACATTTTGGAAAATTGTGGGAAGTATTTTCAAGAATGTTGAACTATTCCTATAACCATTAATAAAGCTACATTCTGGGCCTAGTTTATATAATGTGTGGTGTGTTGTAAGCCCATGCAGGCTGAACATATTTGTGTGCATGACATAAAAGAAAAAAGAAAGAAAACCTCTAAAATGTGACCACATACCATCTATGTACGGTTTGGCTCCACTGAAATAGGCCACAAACCCTCTACCCTGCGTCTCTGCATCAGACACCATCTCCACCATCATGGTGTTTGTGGTGGAAATAAGAGCGCCAGGCCGGAAAGTTCCACAAAAGCGGCCTAGTTTTTGCACCAAGTTGGAATGGCCATTGTAAACATCCAGATAGTCATAGCGACATTGTGAGTCAGCCTCCAGGTCAAAAATGCGGAAGGAGAGCATGACCACGTTTCCCTCTGGGACCTGGAAACCAGAGAGATTGGATATGAGCCGGACACTGAAAGACTGAGTGAGGAAGGAGTCAGTGTTTAGACATGTTGCAGGGTAAGTGACTCACGGTGATGCGCCACGTGCATTTGCTGTTGGGTTTGTAGAAGCTTGGGAACCCCTCACTGCCAACAAAGCCTGAGTCTGAGACCAGGTCTCCGCCACAGTAGAACACAGGCCTGTGATAAAGGAGACGGGGAGACAGTGGGGAAAGAGGGGTGAGGATATCATGGACAGTACTAATGGCTTCATGAGACAACAGAATTGCATTAAAATAAGTCCAGTGAGCCTCTCAACTCCCACAGATACAACTTCCTTTGGCAGTCTGTCTCTAAACTGATTACTCTAGGCCACTGAGGTATTCATTTACTGGAAAAACTGAGTGTACTTTAGGTAATCAAGCATGTTCATTATCTGACCTAGTTATTAGCCTCTACAGGGTGTAGATGCTGCTAAATTTGTTCTTGCATTGGATTTCTCTAATTAAGGTCTGTAATGAGATGGCCTAAGCAAGTAAAAAACAAAAAGGAGAGGAAAAATAGTCAGACCAGTTATTTGTGTCAACACTTAAGCTCAGCATCAAGGACATGTTTAGATGAGGATGATTTATTAACACAGACCCTTGTCTACTCATTGTCATCCATCTCAATCATAAACTATTATAGCCTTAAAATAGAGGCAGATGACTGCCCACCCAGAGCCTGGTTCTGCTCGAGGTTTCTTCCTGTTAAAAGGGAGTTTTTCCTTGCCACTGTTGCTTGTGCTTGCTCTTGGTGGGAATTGTTGGGTCTCTGTACACATAAGGAGTCGGTCTAGACCTGCTCTTTATGACAAAGTGCCCTGAGATAACTTTGTTATGATATGGCGCTATATAAATAAAACTGAATTGAATTGAATTGAATTAAAATAGATGTGAGGCCTCACTTTATTTGAAATGTCAAGTGCTGATACTGATTATATATTTAATAAACAAATGAGTGATGAGTTAAAAAAGTTTGTTTTATAGCTGGCTAGCTAGGCGGGGTTTGAGCTTGGTGTATTGTTACAGCTAACATTAGCTGGTTAATTAGCCATACCTCTTGATAACAAATTGTCAAAAGTAACACACTGATTATTTTAGTTTCCTGATATTCAGGTATCAACAATGAGCTATCCAAGTGAAGTGTTGTCAAAAATACAAACATAACCAAACTGAATCCATGGCCATCAACATTTTTGACTTTATGTTGAAATGCACAGAAAACCTTAAAAAATTAAATATGAAGAGTTTAATGATGTTAGCTTTCTGAATACTAATGTTAAAACGGACTTCTCATGGTATAATCTTAATCCATCCCAATACTTTAAAGCAGTGGTTCTGTTCTGGATGGGCAAAGGGTGCCGTAAGATTTCCTTTTGACATTTGACATTTTAATTATGTTTCATCACACAAAGTTAGGCTACATATTCTTTAACTTCATTTTTATCTAAAAAATAAACATCAGAATCACCTTACAGTATTAAAAACCCTGTTAAATATGAAGTTGTGCCACAGCTCACACTAAAGAATCAGTCTGGATGGGTGCCATGGTTTTAAAATGTTAGGGAACTACTGCTTTAGAGTCATAAAAATGAAGACATATGAAGTTGAAGTTGTTTTTTTTTCAGATATAGCTGACAAGCACATTTTATAACTGACAGACTATTCCAACCTCATAGTTATTGTGTCACTCCATGTAATAAATTCTGGTGCTTTCCAAGCACTCACAGAGCTCAATGAATGTAAAAGTTACATTTTTCAAGCTGTTGCCAGCAGAGATACATAAGACCCATTTGTATACTGCACTTGTGAGCCAAGAAGAGTATGCCTGTTATAGTGAAGTTATTATTTTTTTGACATTTTACAGTTTATTTGTGGTGTGGAAAGTTGTTGTTTTGGACTCAACTGTGAAAATTATGTTGTTTAAATTATTCATGACATCTCGCAAGAAGTGAGAAAAATACGTCTGCCATTTCCCATTCTGAAGAAGTAAACATATACTTAGAGGCAATGGAAAATGGTTTCTCACAAACTACAATCTCAAACAGCAGAACCCCAGCGAAGTCAGCTGGCTGATTAGAGCCAAGATGTCCAGAGCCAGAGCCAAGTTGCTCTGAATGGACCCCACAGACAGAACCTAAAGCATTAACATCTGGATCAGCACTGCAGACTCAGCCTGCCTCACATCATGAGCCAAAAACCAACAGGACAACTCTGTGCCCAATCAAACAGTGAACTGGAAAGAATTTACTTACAGAGACAGGAAAGAATTCAGAGTGCTTTTCATCCTAAAGTTGCAGGCTCTTGTGAACTCAATTTGTTGTTTTTTGTTCAAACTAAGAATAGTATCCTCACCTAAAATCTCAACAAAGTCACATAAATGAAGATCATGATTCATGTTAAGAAGACACTTTCCATGACACTCAAACATACACTTTCTCCACACACTGCAACCTCACCTGGTGTAATTGGTCTGCTGAGCCTTCGTCCATCCTAAACTCAGAGACAGGAACAAGGAGAGACCCCAGACACAGCCCACATGCATCATGATGCAGCGTGCAAAGCAAAGCAGAATATTCCAGAAAAGGGAAATGGTAGCAGGAGGCAAGAGGTGAAAGACAGGGGGGAGGACGAGGAGGAGGCCGCTTGCTCAGGATGGGCGGAGAGAATGTGTGGACAAATCGGAAGGGCGAGAGGGTTCGAGAATGTATAAAGAGACGGGCAGAGATCCTGAAGGACAACAGCAGCAACAAAGAGCCATGAGGGGGGATGACGTGAGTGGGGAGGGAGGGATGAGAAGGCTTTAATTAAAGCCAGATGTTTCTCTATAATAACCCTGGTTTCAATATAACAGAGGGGGCATCAACTTATTGACAACTGATTTACAACAGATATTTCTGTTTCTTCACATGGTTGAAACTTAAGGCAAAAGAAGCTTGAAATTGTGTTTGGATGACCTTTAAGTCCATTAACGTCCTAACGAGTGTCTGACTGATCATTATGCAGGGTGCACAGGTGGGGCCAGAGCCTGAGGCTTTATGGGCTGTAGCACTCAACTAGTCTAGTAATCTTTACATTCTAAAACAACGTGTGAGACCTTTAATTTACTAAACAGAATATTTTCTTAATAAGATTATTAACTTTAACAAAACACATACTGGATCCAAAAGGAGCTCCAGTAGCACCTAGACAAAGAAGTATCATAAAACTAACGATCTCTTTCCTCTCACTGTGTTTCCCCAAGCCCCAGGGGTTCCTTTGGCCCCATAACATCTGAGCCAGAGAGCATCTATTGCCCCCACAACCCACCAAGAGAAGAACAACACTCTAGATGGGGGAGTATTCTGTCTCTGTTATGATTCGCCAATGAGCCAACCCTCTGGTCTACATTACTGAGGCCTGTGGAGGGGATGCTGTTTCAATAATGCTATAAAATCAGCCACTTTTTACGGACTGCACAGCTGCAACACCTTGATCAAAGTCTGGAGCAAGCAGGATGTACAGCTCATAAAAGCGCGAAGCAGAGTTTCCACAGAGAGACTGTGTCTGCAGTTACATGTGGCGTATGACTTTAGCTGATTTTTTTATGCTGAGATTGAATTTATAATCAGGTTTCACAGCCTGCTTGAAATAGTTTTGGTGCCACAGGTAAAGTGAGAAGTGAGAACTGTTTTGGTTCTCATAGTGAGCTGGAGAAATAAGCATTTCCTGGTCCTGGAGCTGTGCTCTGTTTGTGTTAACCCAAAGTCCCGATAAGAGGCAGCAGAAGCAGGAATGCAATGACGTGCAGATTCTGCTGGGGGGCGGACAGCATCTAACTGTGCAGCCACTGCCATTATGTGTGGGAGTAACAGTGACCTTTACACTTAGCAGGAATCCAAGCCAAGGGTGTAGGTTTCTGCAATAACTCCTGACAAATCCTTCAAGCTGGACGTGCATTCCTTTTGGAGAGTCAAAAGGAATAGCAGTGGGAGTAGATGACTGGTGTGACGGGGGAGACAGATGGTCAAGGAGAGGAGGGGTTGGAGAAAACAGAAAAATGGAAATCAAACTTAAAACGATCTGACAGACAGTCTAACAAAGTGAGAAGTTGTTTTTGAATGCACCCTGGAGTTAGGTCATGTTCATGCCTCCCAAGATGACTGTGTTATTACTGCACACAGTCCCTCTGCAAATTACTCCACTATTATGTCTCTTAGATTTATAAAGACACTACTCAATGTGACACTGAGCTGGAGAGGCGGAAAGCAGGATGAAAACAAATGCGTGCAGTTGTGTGAATCCATCTGAGAAGGTGACAGGCCGAAACGGATGATTTCATAACAATCGTAGACCCATCTGTTCTCTGTAATTGTGGTTCCTCTTAAACACATTCTCCGCAGTTTAAAAAAAGATCAGTCTTCTTCAATTATGCAGTGCAGTACAGTTGGCCAAATTTCATGTGACCTCAGCAAAAAATAGAAACACAAGCACAGAGATAAAGGTTTGACTAGAAATGCTTTTAATCAGAGAAATCCTACAAGAGCATTACTAGAAGACTCCAAAATGTAAATCAGTTTCTCACAACATCTGAATTGTCTCAAAGAGCTCATCTGCTTCCCTCAGATTTAAAAAGGGGTGTCAATGAGGCATAATAGCTTTTTCCTGGGTACACTTCATTGTGCACTCCATGAGAAAGTGTGATATTGTGCGCTCAGTGTATGGATAATGTGCTAAAAAGCTCACAGCACCTCATTTGGCATTAACAGGATGTTGCATTGAAGTGAAATCTTACAATAAGCGCCACACTGTGGATGCATGTGTTTGTCTAACAGCTAAAATTGAGCATACAGTACCACATTTAATGCTGTAAGCCTTCCCTCACTTGTCATGGCAACTGCTCAGGAGACACATCATCATTTGCCAGGAAGTCCAAGGATTATAATTACAATATCATGGCTAGGAAAGTCCGTTCCTTTCACAGTGGAAACAGCAACACAGCATCTTTTTTTCTCAAGCAACAGACACAAATTTTGCTGTGTATTTTCCAAAAGTAAAAGTACAGTGGAAATTTCAGACATCCTCATAGTCATGCATGACTTTGTTAACTACATGGATGACTAATTGGCCAGAAATTTGTGGGAAAGGAATTGTTGTGTGCGGTGATGTACTTTTGCTACTTGCAAATGCATAAAAAGACTTTCCTCATCTTAACCGGTGGGTACGCGTTCAAACAAAAAGTAAACATTTAAGCTAGAATTTCCACACTGTGCAACATTTCCTGTTCATTTCATCTTTAGCACACACCTACAGTGCTAACAATGGTTCTTATGTATCCCACTTTCTATACAGAGAAACGTCTTTTTAACACAATAATTTGATCCACAAATCAAGAATGAAGTGTTTATATGCAGTGATGTCATGTGATATATGTGTGATAAACTAGCTGACATCTTTCCCTCTGAATGCTGACAGACATTTTTGTGTCAGTGGGTCCACAACATTCATCCTGGAGCTCACTGTTGTCATGGTGACACCTGGTGGTGAAAACGTGAAACTACAACGTGGGCGGCTGAGCTGCTGTGTGAGAGGTGAGTCTTCACTCTGCTCAGTTCCCGTGTAGTTTCATTATTTCTATGGACAAACTTGTTTCCCCCTCGCAAATGGTCACAAATTTCCACTAATAGTAGCAATGAGATATAACACTGACACTATCAGTTCCATAGTGATGATAGGTTATTAGGCTTCGGCTAATATCATTTGGTATTAGCCGGTAGTCCGGTCTGTGATTTGATTTGAAGCCAGTGTAGTGAGTCGGTCTTTTTCAGTTTGTTGTTTATTTGTTCGACGTTTCTGTCGAACCCTGCAGTAGCCATTTCGTGCTGGATTTGCTCAAATACCGGCTTCGTTCTGGACGCTCCCTCGAGTTTATTTTGCACTTCTGCCGAGGACCACAGTGCAAGCAGAAAGTTGGTCTCTTCCACAGACCAGTGCTGTTTTGATTTCACGTCCATTCCGCTCTGATTTTTTAACAATGGCTGTCACAAAGTTTTTGTTCGTCTTGGTTGGTCACAATAATCCCGCCCCGAGCCCCTGACGTAAACGGTTCTTGGTTCTTGGTTCTAGCCCAGCAAAGAGTTGGTGCCACTCTGGAACCAGCTTTCCTAGCCTGGAGCCAGTTCTTCTGCTGTCGAAACGCAAAGAACTGGTTCCAAATTAAGCACCGGCTCCGAACTAGCACTCAAACTGCCTTGGTGGAAAAGGGCTATCAGTCGTAGGGAACTGTGTTTTGCGCTGACCGAGCAGCTGAAGAAGGATAATGAGAGAAAAGCCAGCGCTGCAACGTGTCTGCCCTTCACCAAGCACGAAAAATCGCTCTATGAACCCTTCCTTTCCGTGTTTACTAGCATTTTTACTAGGTAAGCTATGACTGGCTGTTTATACGGTGTATGTGAAGTTTATTCATTATGAACTACACATACAGCGAAGGAAGAGCAGGAAATCTAGAAGTTAACGGGGTTTGGATAATCTATAGAGCCGTCTTGTGTAGCTACTTCAAAATAAAAGTCGCCGGAAGTGACTCACTGGTGGCTCCTTTAGTTACCCACCTACAGCTTATTCCCACTGCTACTGCACGACTCTAACGACTACCATTACTTTAGCCTAGCCATGGAATGAACCAGAACACTGCTCCATCATTGTGAATGACCGTGGGGGATGATGTTAGGATACTAACGACCCATCTAGTATTTTGAACTGCACTCTTATCGTGACTTCCAACACATATGGTTCTACTCTTTGAGAGATTAGTTTTAACATTTAACGTTTTTCACATTTAATAATAGTTTTAACAGCAAATAGATGGGACTAACTGCACGTACAATTTGTGTGCACGAATGTTCAGACTTAAGTGGTATGTGTGTGTGTCAGTCTGTGTGTGTGTTAGTGTGAGGCAGGGTGTGGAGGTCAGCTACATTAGAAACACGACTGTCTGAAGTGCACTTTTATGGCTCCAGGTTTCATGTATTTTTGAAACACACTTACATGTAATTAGGATAAATTAAAGAAAGAGGTTTAGCTTTGTATTGATAATAAATTTATGCTTATTCATACAGGTCAGATAAGGTCCCAGAATTGCAGTCAAAATTGCATCTTCCCATTGTTGCACAACCACAAAACACATGAAGCACACACAGAAGTACAAGTTGTCATAGGTACTGTTTTTCCAATATACATATATTTCATGATGTTCATCAATATAATAAGACATTGATAGATTTACACTACAATTATTTTATGTACTTTAGTTTTTCATTCAGTCTCCTCTCCTTTACGTTGAGTCAACCTTACTTAGTTTCTAATCCCATACCAAATGACAGCACAATAAATCTATCAATAAATAAAAGCAAAGGAAAAGAAAAAAAGATTAAATAAAACTGAGCACATTGCCCATGATCCTCCAGCCCTGTCCCTCCTGTAAGGCCAGGTGACCAGGGGCAATATGGGCCTTCATCCCAGAATCCCCACTCCCAAAGAGAAATCAAAATCTTTCCTCAAAAATAAACAGATTTAAACAAAAAATATATCTTGTAGATACAAACGGCAATCTGATGTAAACTGTAGAATCATTCTAAGCATTCTGGACAATTGCAGGTAAAAAGTTTTCCCCATTAACTTCCCATTTTGTTACCTTTACCCATTAGTGCTTACACACAAACAATTCAGTGACATCTGGAGTTATTACTAAATTGATGCAAAAGAAAAACACAATATTTGGTTCAAAAATAAAACATGTTAACATTAAGTAGAATATTGTGTGTTTATAGCCATCCAGTGAACATTCAGAGACTCAGGTTCCCTCCTATCGCTGCATTCATCCCATTTGGGGGTGACGGCAAACGTTGGGGAGCATCCCCTACTTTACATGATTACATGATGCCTTGTTGAAGGATTAGATCGTCTGCTGGTCTCTTTCTTTCTGCTGGTTTCCCTCCAAGTTTGAGTTACACCTTCAAGTTATCATTTAAACCTGGAAGAGGGTCTGAACACTTTTTTCGCCATGTTGGCAGCTTGCATTTTGGATCACCCCCAAATGACCTGAACACAGCGTTAAGTTGAGATCACTGAACAATTCTTGAGGTTGACATAAGACAATATTCTCCAGTGAATCATGTTCCCATCCCACCAAAATGAACGAATCACAACAGAAAAAGTGCCACGGTGTTAAAATATATGCACACTTCTTTTCATACAGACAATAAAGCAACAGAAAAAGAGAGCACTCACTTCATTTTCACCATTGTGACCAAACTGGTTGAGCACTCACGACAGTTGGATTTATGGATAACACAGAAGTCCTACCCCAATCAGTAGTGTTATTTCACTTCAGTTCACTGTGTGGCTAACTCCTGCAGGATGGGTAAAAGACCACATTTGTAAACCTATAATAATTTTCTATTGCCAAAAACCCAATTTTACAGTTTGCTAATATAGTTTTTGTCCTCATATATATTTTGGTAAATTGCTAATACCTTAAACCTGAGGATATAGGACCCCCTACCCCCAAAACACCCCCATATTACAACACCAAACAATGCAGATTTTTTATAACGTTTTTCTTGCTTTATGTCTAATAGCTATAGTTAGTTTATATGTCTTTTCATTTTAGAACTTGGCAGCACTATGGAGACACAGAAAAAAGAAGAGTTGTGCTATTATTAGTTATAGGATCATGTGTCTAAAAACTTGTTACAGATTAGAGAAGCTCTTCAGACCTGGATACACATGGTGGGGGAGACTGTATTTGAGATCTGAAGCATGCTGTCCTTATGTTTTGGTTTAACTTGCATATGTTAGAATGGCACACTCACAAGCCAAACTGACACACCATGTAAATAGTGTGTAATAGTTAAAAGGTTGTTGATCGTAGATAAATAGGGTAAGGGTATAAGCTATTTAAAACAGACTGGGATAGTTTGGATAACCTGTTTCTCTCCGCTTGTTTTTGATGGCAATTGGCAGCGTAAGCATGGAAATCTGGTCTTTGGTAATCTTCTGCAGTTAACTTTTGCTCTGTTTGGAGGAAAACTTGTAGGGGAAGCGGGGAGGAGTGGGTTTGTTAAGGTCGGGGTCCTTCCTAATAGAACTGGCCGGCAGATCTGTAACCTCTCTGCTTGTGTACTTCAGTGGTCAAGGAAACAACGTGCCCTCATTCTGAGATTTAAGCGGCTTAATCTGTCGGGATAAACTGGGGATATTCCCAAGACAGAGCTATTCTAACACACACACACACACACACACACACACACACACACACACATCAATGCACCTGCACACACACACACTGTAGGATTCTGAATCAGCGAGTTGAGCAAAGGGGGGCAGGTTGGTCTCAGCTGGTGGGGAAGATAAAAAGTCATGTTGAAAAGAGACAAGGCTACTAAGACTTTACACACACTTGTTTTGAAATATTGTAGGTGGTTTTGTGGTCTCTATATCGTTCAAGTGGCTGTAGCCTACAGTAAGATCTGAAAGCTAAATTTTTACATTTTAGGATTGTTAACAATGGCATTAGTGGCAGTAATGCAGGAGCTATTAATGCAGGCCTGCACACTTAAAAATCTTCAGATTACTCAGACAGAGATTTGATTGAACAACTGATCTCCAACAATTTCAGAGCTTAGATTTTCCATGACCACAAGTTAAAACTCTGCAGATAAAGACCTTCTATAGTTGAAGGTAAAATGGTTTCAAATCCCCAAAATGCCATTGACCGTTTTGAGGGATTTTAGGTTTATGTCATCTCATGTTCATGTGTACAAGGCCTTAGTTTGACAGAGCATTAAAAAACAAGTGCATCATGTTGCCCTGCTCTCCTGCTCATAAAGTAGCCAAAAGGGTAGTATGCACAGGAGTAGACGGCAAAAAAATGTTAAAGAATTGTTTAAGACCAAATCAGCGAGGGCACCAATGACAGAAATAACAATAGAAGCCTCTCCCTTGTTGCTTGGCAGTGTATAACGCACGGAGCTGAATTACAAAAAACACAGCAGACAGAGGTAAAGAGGAGCTCACTGCTGTTGGTAGCAAATAGTACTGATTGCACACTTCCTCTTTACCTGTCTGTTTCACACAAAAATATACTATAATAAAAAATATAATCTATTATATTTAAAAAAGAAAAAAGGCCTTAACTATAGGGAGAAACACTGAGAGAGAACCACTGCGCTAGCAAAACACTCTTCAAAGGAGTGCTTCTAGTTTTTGAATAATTGCTTCTCACGTTTCTTGTCTCTAAGCTTTGACAGTAAATTTCTGAGCCTACCCCCAAAGTTGCTGAACTAAAACTCAACTGTGAATTTGACATTTTCCTCATTAGCCTCTGTCCCTGTTCCTGGATTTGCAAATAAGGCTGAATTGTCTCTCTTTTTTTTTATGTGCTCTTCATGTGGAGAGGTTTTGCTGCACGAGCATCTCCTTTGGCCAGGCTATTGACCAGCAAGACAGCGCCATCAAAAACAAGGTTGTTTGTGCATTTTAAACAGATTCCTTTTCTGCAGTCAGCCACTCCCCCTACACAAACTAAAAGTGTGAGGGCGTGTCTGACTGGAAATATTCTACAGTAACTAACAGAAGTGACTGGAGACTAAGGCTTTTCAGTGTCCATGTAGGTAATGGGCCAGTGAGAGTTAACCTTTGCTCTATAGAAATTAATCAATTGCCAATCTAAGCAACAGCCCCGTTTTATGCCTTGGCATTAGAATTTTTTTGCAAGCCCATATCCACAGTTTGACATTAATGACATCTCCACAGTATACTGTAAGTGTAATGTTAAGATAACATCACCAATATTACAAAAGAAAAGAATTTGGACAGATCGAAAGTCTAATCCTGTCTATCCAAAATGTACCCTTACAGCTATTAACTAGAACTATTTTCTCCTATGGTTTATATGGCCGACGTTTTCGACACAAGTTTCATCGCGTGTATTTTTTTTTTTTTTAAAGATACTTACACTTACATGTGCTACGTAAGACCATTTGCACTAGACTGCAATGAAGGAATGTTTTCGAAATAAGACACTACTTAATATTTAAATAAAATAGAAACATCTACAGACATTGGTCCAACTGTACTATGGCAGTATTCAAATTATCAGAAGAAATTGAGGTGTTCAAGCATGCTGAGAGACGGAAGAGGGCTTGGGCGTTAAACACACTACAGATGAAAGTTATCAGAGGATGAAAATGGAGAAAGAGAAATGACATTCAGATAATGGGGGGGATCAGATGGGAAGGGCTGGGAATGATGATTAGTTTAACAATTCATGCATTATTTGCATGTTTGATCAATATCAGTGAGCATTAACTCTCTCAGAAAGCCAGCGAAGAAGACTAAGACTTGATGGCATCAAGTTATAGAAATCTGGAGCTGAAGTAAGAGTAACCTGGGGAATTTTCAAGGGCAGTTTTGTCTATGTGATAGCTCAAATTTTTGTAACTTGATATGTTTTAGTTCTCTGGCTTATTTTGGACTGTCGTAGTGGACACAAGTAACACAGATGGACTCGAATAATCAATTGGTATTTCCTTAGTTAAATGGAGACTAACTCCACTGTGCAAAAATACACCAAAAAGAGAGAGTAAGCAGGGGACAGACAGATGATGATAACATGCAAGATACACACGTTGATTAATAGGCAGTATTTAACGCTGAAGCATACGTAAAATTAATACAAAAATTAAAAAATACAAAATGCACACACACACGCACACACACCTACAAAACAGTATATATCAGAATAAAACTCTACAAAGAACTATATATATTAGTTATGTAACAATTATCGCCAATCATTGTTTCCTTTTCTGTTGTTGCATCGTCACAAGTGTTTGGTTCTCAGTACGGCAGGTTAGAAAAGCCAAGAGTACCCAGAAAGGAGACAGGGCCACACACTCACAGGACAAATATTGACAGGGGTCCAGAGGCGAGGTGGTGGAAGTGGGGGAGCCATGGGGCCCTGAAGGGTTTAGGGGTGTTATATCGAGGCTAATCGGGGAGATAATAAATTATTTTCCCATGGTTAATTTTGTAATCAATTTGAGGGTTTTGTTTCTGTAGCAAGGATGTTGGGATTAGACTGGGGTAGGAGCAACTCTTCTTAGGTGCTGAAGTACACTGTAGAAAGAAAGAAAGGTGACAAAGTCTAATTCATAATCTTTAAAGTAATGCATCAGCATAAAAAAAGTCAAACCAATACTTGCCAACAACTTTCTTAAATTTGTTAAAATGAATATCATTTTGTTCTCTTAAACAAGCCTTTATATTATACAGTATACATGTGTGAAATGTGAAAAACCTTTTTTTTTTCAGTTTAACAGTTAATTCATTCCACTGTTAAAAAAGTTGAGAGGATTCTTACCAATAATGACGATGAGGACAATCACACATATGACTCCCAGGATAATCATCATCTGTAGTCAGTGGATTTTCAGAAAAGGCCATTAGAAAAGCAGTGATTCCTTTTCAATTTTACCATACTTACAGTATTTGTAAAACACAAAACACAAAACAAAGGCAATCTGAGACTTTATGAAGTTCATGTAGCCCAACATTTCTTCACCTTTCACCTTCAATATTTTTTAACATTGCTCCACAGCATGAATGCCATAATGGCGACATGCCATTGTGTAATGTGATGTAGATATTTTATGTTTAGTTTATTTTATTAGCACAAAGGAGGTGATGAAAGCAAAAACATCACCTCTATGATTTACAATTTATCCTAATACTATGGATATTTGTTTCCTTAACAATGTAGTGTCATCAGTTAAATAACGGTTTATAACCAATGATACAGTGATGTCCCAAATAAATGATGCTTGTGAGCAAAGCCTATAGCAGAAATCGATAGTTGCGATCGGCCACACATTCCTCGAGGCTTTCCTCTTTTTTTTCCATTTGTCTGTAAACGGCACAGTTTAAAGCAGCCTTTATACACACGTATTTGCTATTCGGGTAAGCACGTCTGCATGTCCTCACCTTGGCATTCTTCCACCAGTATTTATTCTTCAGTTTTGCAGCGCTGGTCTCAAACTGAGAGGCTCCAGCCTGCAGGGCGTCAGCCCTATCGTCCAGTTCTGACAGCTTCTGATCACGCTCCAGAACCTTATCCACGTTTACACGCATGATATCCACCACCTGGGGAAAGACACACAAAGCAATGTAGTGTCATCAGCTATCAAGACAGAATGACTGTGTGTGAGGGCCCGACAGGATGGAGCTGAACTGTGGAGGGATTATGATTGAAAGTTGTTTATTAAGTTTCACACCAAATCATGGTTTATATAAAAGACTAGAGTCAAACCCATCCCTAACAATGATTTGTTTTATTTATTTATATAGGCCTAGTATGTGAGCTAGCAGAGAGGATTGAGTGAACAGTAACAGGGTTCGTTCGTCTTGTACGTTTGGAAAATGCTTAATTTTAACCATTAGGTTTTCAAGGTTAGAAATATGCTTGAATTCGAATATACTCCTTGGAAATTTTTGGTGTAGGTACCTTGAAAGTGCTTGAATTTTACTCTTAAAAAGCTGTAACAACCCTGCAGTAAGTGACCAATGAACAATGCTAAAACCGTAAAAATCTACATCAGAGCCGCACAACATGACTTTGGGTTTGCAGTGAGGTGTGTGTACTCACCTCGTCAACCTGTGCCTGTGTCTGCTGCAGACGACGGTTGCTGGTGAGGTTGGGAGGTTGATTCCCTCCCTCTGCAGCAGGGGCTCCGGCTGGGGCAGACCTAATGACAAAAAAATACAAATATTCAGTGATTTTATATAACATAACCACCAAGAAAAAGTTTAGAAAGCTGTGAAAACACAATAGTTACAAAAAACCCCAATAACTTCATGACAGAAGCTTTCTATGTAAAAACACACATTAAGTACACCATAGGATTTTTATTTTAAGAATGACTAATACTCTTAATTTGCAAAAAAACAAACACAAAAGCAAACAAAAAAGAACAGATGTTTGGCTTGCAAAACAAAGAATTCAAGAAGAGAATAAGAATGCTATCATTTATTAAAGTTGATACATTTTCATATTTAACCACATTTTAAATGTGTAATGTTTTAATGGATCACACGAAAGTAAGTTGAATTTGTAATTATGTGTCTGATTCTGCCTGTCTCAGTTCAAAGTTCATTAGTGACAACAACAGGACAAATGGCTTTAACACACGAGCTGCTCAAATGTTGGAATAAAGATCAAATATTTCATATACATTAATGCCCTAAGGTCATTAAAGGTGTGTACGTTGCGCCACTCCTGCTCTTATATATATAGATAGATAGATCATATATATATGATATATAATACATAGATAGATAGATCATGTACTTTAGGAAGGGGGTAAAGCAAAAAGACAGATATTTAATTTGGGGTGCTCACAAATATTATCTGGGGAACCATTTGTTGTTTTTAACTCACTCAGTTGTTAGTATATTTACTCACAGAGTGTGGAGTTTTGCTGTGGATTGAGCAGTGCTGGGAGCTATAAGATAAATGTGATATAGACACTACTGGTACTTTTCTGGATGTAAAAGTATTCACATATATTACATGGGTGTCAGGATTCAAGTTAGAATCAGATCTAATTTGTCCCTAAAATGAACAATTGCATATGTTTAGCACTGAGCCCAGATTACCTTCTATCACAAAAAGAATCCACTACTGTAGGCTTTGCGAAAGTCAATTTGAATTGTCATGTCATGTTGTACTGTGACCTACATAGGCCTATTCTTTTGGATGCACTATGCACCAATAATAACCTCAGTGGGAGACAGGCAGTTTAAGTGAGACTGTCATTTTCCACTGAAAAGTGGAAGCTCCATGAAAAATGTCTCGTCTTCATGTTAACATGTACTTGTACCACTGCTCTTTGCAGCGGGAGAAACAAATACACCAGAAACATAAAAAAAATATAAAGAGTAATTTATGAATGTTCATTTAATATTTACAGAGACTTGATGTAGAAACAAACAGAAACAAAATATATTAACTTTTTCTTTTTGAGTTTGTTTAGTTGAACGCTAATCCTGTTACATGAATGATGAACAATGAAAGATGAACAAAAACCTGGTTGAGTGACAGCTTCAGGGTACACAGCAAAAACTACAGGCCAACTGTATATCTCGTGCAGGCAAATAATTAGTGATCCAAGACTCATCAAAAACATAGAGCACAGCATCATGTTACAGCTGAGCCACAGCCTACCTAAATAAACAGAACTGGCAGAACGCTGTACTTTTTTAACATTAGAAAGGAAAATGCATCCTAGAAATGCACTTTTAAATGCATTTTTTCTGAAATGCATTAATACATTCATTAAAAAAAGAAGTTGCTGAAAGGTAAGGGAGCTCATCAAGACATGGGTTTCAATAAAATTATATTCATGGCCATACCTAAACCTACTGGGACTGTTTCCAGCAACTTTCTATCAATCCAGATAAATCAATCAAATTGTAAGTAAAATA
Organism: Maccullochella peelii; assembly: GCA_002120245.1. Taxonomy (NCBI): domain Eukaryota; kingdom Metazoa; phylum Chordata; class Actinopteri; order Centrarchiformes; family Percichthyidae; genus Maccullochella; species Maccullochella peelii. The sequence continues at coordinate 3,787 of LKNJ01001196.1, read as the reverse complement.
ATTTCTAAAATTAGAAAGTGAAATTGAAGATACTACTAAGGCTGTAGTATTTTCTGATGAATATATCTTAGTTGTAACTAAGCTACACTACTAGTGTGAGACAAAACTCTGTATAAAGGTCACCTTTACATGTTCACACATTACTCATCCCCTAACAACAACAAGTCCTTTTCAATAGTTGGCCTGATGGTGCTGCCAACCAGTCCTAACAGAAACTGGCAATATAAAACACTCAAGGCTCACCTGTGTTATCTATAATGGTGAATTATTATTATGTGTCTTAAACAAAGATATATATGTAGAAAACATATATTGTTTTATTTCTTGAGACTAGAGTGATTATCATACTATAATTACAGTATGTTTACAAATCAGCAACTGTGTGTTAGTTAAAAAATATGATAAAGAATTGTCAAAATTCACTGCCCAATATTAAACTATATAACATCTATGTAATTACTGTATGCTTCTTTTCACTTGGCAGCAACAAGTATCACCACAAGGTGTGATATAATGTGTGCAGAGGTTCACGCTATCATCACCTCTGAACTGGCACCCCAAGCAACCAGGCAGAGTTGCTGGAGCAGTGACAACATTTCTCACCAGCTTCCACATCCTGTGAATACTGCCTACTGTGTTTGATGGAGGGACAAACTGGGAGCTCCACCCCCAGGTGGGACAACTGTTTCTAATCGGTGCAACTTTGGTGCATAACCTTCACTTTAAATTGGGTCTCTGCACGCTTCACTGATTATGGCACATGGGATAGTAACATCCTGTTGATACTGATACATTTCTTGATTTGATTGATATTGGTATTGGTAGTGAATATAACCTGATGAACCTATTTCATTTGTCTCAAAATATCAAAAAAGCCAATAAGATTTCTCTACCTGCTGATGAATTTTTATGTGGCGGTAACTAGATGCATAGAGCACATACTTAAGTCTCACCCTATTTCCAGAGTGTAATAAGGCTAAACAACAAAACAGTCATAAGATTTCACATTACTCTCTCTACAGTCCACTGCTATGTCAGATTTGCTATGAAAGCTAAATATATTCAGCCCTCTTTCAAGACAGAACTTATAAAAATAGTCTCGTCCTGAGGTTTCCAAAGACGCTTTGGTGACATTGAGGGGTCTGTGCGAGGTTCTCAGGGGTCCCTTGTGAAAAGAAGGATCATTTAAACACTTATCTTACACCCTATTTACCCTAAAAGTAGATAGATAGATAGATAGATAGATAGATAGATAGATAGATAGATAGATAGAATAACATCACATCATTTTACATTTGATTTAAACTAATTAGCCTACTAAAAAATGTATTAACTGTCATGAAAAAACCACGCTGTCTGACTTTGAGCACTGGAGAGCGACATTTCAACACTGGAGAGCGACATTTCAGCACTGGACAGCGCCACAGCAGTCCAGCCAAGAAACTGTCTGATCCCAGGCCCACTATCCCATTCTGTTTGATGTTACTGAACTGGAACCTGACCCACAACACTCACTTCTTTCATTTCTGGCCGTCTACACAGACACACCAGGCCTAAATAATGCCCTGTAAAACATCACGTTTCACACGAGCGCGACGGGCCTGTAAATACAGTGAAAGCCTACCACATCGAGGGCGGGGAGGTTCCTTGTGATGAACAATTATAACGACATTTTGGTGAGAAACTTAATATCCCACATAGGGAATGTTAACAAACGAGTTGCCACAGTTCAATGACATGTCGTGTGTTGGCACCAGGTTGTTTCAACGTTTTAACTGCCTGCTATGCAAAAAAAACAACTGGTAGACGAGGTTGTCACGGCTATCTTTCCTTAGTCTACCCTTTATATATTTGCTTCATGTGCAGTCGAAAACAGAAAGGGACAAATAAGGCACTGGAAGACATTTTACAGGTTTCATTTGCCTCTGAGGACGCAAACAGCTTGAAATGTGGTGAGATATATAGCTGTCCGCCCTCGCACGACAATCGACGACATACAGTAGGAGGCTAGGCTATCCCCACCCCCCGCTGTAGGTTGCAAATATCACGTAAACTAGGCCTAATCCTACTTCAGAGCTAATAATGTCATCGTCTATAAGAAGGTCTGTGGAGTATTCGTCGAATAATGTCGACGCTTTAAATGTTCAACATTATGTCATTGCTGTTTCTAGAATTAGCCAAGTAGTCACCTGCGGTTCAGCGACACAAAAATGAAGGCCTGGAAATGTCCAGTAAGGACAAAAAGGCTTCATTGTACGTGATGTTTTCTGAATGTGGTTTTAATTAGCCCGTGGGTAATCGCACAGACGGTGTCCTTTTCTAATCAAACCAGTCCAAACTGGAATAAAATGCGTGCGTGCTGGCTCCGGTGAAAAGCAATAGACGACTAAATAAAAGAGGCACGCGACGAGCACGAAGCCCGTTTACAGTGTAAACGCCAAAAATACGGCTAATTATGTGTTTAATAGCCTAAGAGATAAACCAAATGCCTCAGTCGGCTCCAAGGTTAGGCCGACGCGTTAGCCTCCACATTTACATTTGGGTCATATTATCAGAGAGAGCGAGAGCTGTAAAATTAAATCCAACAGTGATATACCGACTAACGTGACACCCGTGAAATAACCTCAGTCGGCCTATTTGATGGCTAAGATATACAAGAGACCATTCAGACATCATACATCCCAAATAGTCTGCCAACATCAGCCGTGTGGACGAAATTGGAATTCATTAATAAATCAGGAAAAAAAATGTAAAGAGCTTTCAAACAATGTTGTAGCCTACTTACATTTTCCTGGTAGTATTGGCTAGACAGCTGTGCTGAAATCCGGACTGGAAATGTTAGCGCGTGCTAAGTGGCTGGCAGATGGACTTGGATTGCCTTGTGCGCTCCTCTCTACCCTCTGGCACCCTTTGGTTGGTTATTGTGGCGTTTCCCTGCCTATAGCCCAGGAGGAAGACTGGCTTGTATCTACCACTGAGATGTGTCCCGTCGATACAAGACCCGTTTTCCTCTTCCTATTTCTACGGTGATGCGGCACCTGCAGGCTGTCGCTGGAGCCTGGCGCTGTCAGAGTCCGTGCTGTAATGAAGGTGTAATAAACAGCCGCCTGGATTAGGTGGACAAAAATGGCTCGGTGACGTCAATCGCGGCGACTTTCATGTTGAAATGGGTGGCCGAGACTTCAGACACACCGTTTTAATGCCCAGGACAGCGCTGTTTTTATCTGTAGATGTTATTTGGACTCTACGCACATTTCCTTTACAGGCATTACATGTCATGCTCATGGTTGGGTTTAAAGCTCCTGTAAAGGGGTTTATTTTGATTGCAAGTCTGTATGTCAACAAAATGGCGTTCCTCGAAAGGGGGTGGGGCGAGCTTCGCAGTAAATGCCTGGTTATCATTCATAGTATACATGGATAGGGATGTAGTGGAGAGTAAACCCACCTGAAAGCAATTTACCAGTCTTTATATAGGTTATTGGCTAGAATTAATCTGCATTACATTTAGTATAGTACTGTAAATTGTAAAAAGTCTGACATAGTTAATGTGTTTTAAGGCAGTAATTCTTAACCATGGGGCCGCGGCCCACGCTTGGGCCGCGAGCGCCACCTAGAGGGCCGTAAAAAACTTTCAGTTTTGCACCTGTGGGCCGCGAGGGCTGCGGGACCGCATAGTTTATCACCTATGCGAAGACACCAGAGATATTAATGTTATCCATGAGACGCTCAGTTACAATACAGCTTCCCACCACTTGGTGGCGGTAATGCGTCAGTCAGTTGTTTAACA